>JARJHM010000372.1:0-312155 GCA_033356055.1 Carex pumila
ATCAATTTTTAATGAGTACAGGTAGGGTATGGATAAAGTCAATTTTAATGGGTATGGGTATGAAAATGTCTTCACCCGACCTGTACTGTACCCATTGACACCCCTAGTAATGTATGAGGTGGAGGTAGGGGTGTCAATGGTACCTTTTTAGCCGTTTACCCGACCGTATCGTATTCGATAAGATGGGTGTAGATAAGGTTTTTTTTTCGTTAGCTTATTGGGTATGGATATGAATAAGAATTTTTTTTCGTTAAATAAATAGGTAATGATATGGGTAATGACTATTTCGTATCCATTACCCTAGAGGGTAATTATAAATTCCAAATATATATTCAATTCAATTTCTAACCAACTGAAATGTATATTCGTGTTTTGAATTTTTATTCTGTATAAAAATTAATTTAGTTGAAATTGATTGCATATCTATTTTATTTTTTTTATTAAAAATGCACTTATATATGTGTTAAAATGAATGAGTTTTTGATGTTTAATTTGTAAAATATAATAAAACTAATTATTATACTAGTATTATCCGTTATTCACCCGCTACTGTTTCATTACCCGATAATATTAATGGATAAGGATATGATAGGATAAGATTAATTTTTAATGGGTATGAGTAGGATATAAGTAAGATCAATTTTAATAAATATGAGTATGAAAATATCTCCATCCGATCCGTACCGTACCCATTGACACCCCTAGGCGGAGACCCATTAATTTTAAATCAAGAACTGCCTAGCTAGTACCTTTAGGCAACAAACTGGCAAAGTGTACATATGAATCGTTTATTGTTCACTTTTTGATACGAAATATATATATATATATATAGTACAGCATCTAATAATACAAAAACTCGATTCAATATATATATATCAGGCCAGCTACTGGCTGCTATACAAAATTTCCCTGCAAATTCTTCCTACTTACTCTGTTATTTCTATCTCCAATTGCCATCCTACAATTCCTTACATTTTTGCCCCTCTTCTCCATCTTAACACCGCCAAAGTTGGCTGATCTCTTGTACAAACTAAACCATTTAGCTAGCACATACTCTCTCCTCCTCCATGGCGGTACGTGCATTCCCGCACTTTTGATCGAATCAACCGCAGCTGTGCTCATAACTCTAACAATTGACTTCAAATGCTCCGGTCTACCGATGAAAATTTTCGGTAGGCGTTGAAAGATCATTGTGTATTCTTCGCTCGGCCTGGCAATCTCAAAATTTGATGGTAGATTTGGTTCTATGATGTATCGGGTTTTGCCTCTAGTGATTACATCTATGTACTCATGTGATCCGGCCGGAGGACCGTCCGACTGCTCCCAAGAGGATTTGCAGAGCCCTTGATGAAAAATGCAGGAAATGAATTTAGTATAAGCATGACATAAAAATTGAACAAAGAAATTATTTTTTGTTAAAACAAAGTTGTTACATTATTTTAATTTATTATAAGAGTTTTTCATTATTATTTTTATATCATTGTTGGAATTTGGACTGGAGCTTTTATGCGAGTATTCACAAGTTCAAAATTCAGTTGAAGATTCTTTTATGAATATTTAATGTTGAAAAATTATATTCCTTTTATATTTATCTAAGAAACTCTTTTTTTTATAAAAATGCTTACTGAGAGCTGAAAATTATGTATGAAAAGCTTATATAATATTCTTAACGGGCAGAATTTAATATTGGGTACAACAACATACCGGCATCAAAGCCTCTCTTACGAAGCCAATCGACAACCCGCTCCTTGAAGAACCTGTCATCAGCACCCGACCCCATAGCCCATATAGCTCTCTCCACCTCAACCCGTATCTGGCCCACCTCCAGTTCATCCTTCATCTCTCCCAGCAAGTCATCAAGCATCTCTATCAAATCCGGCCTCGCTTTCTTCCTTCAACTCTCCGGAATCCGAGTCATAGAATGATTCGACTAGATTGGCTAACTCATCCAAGTCATCTGATGACGTCAGAGTTAAATTATCACCTACAGATGGGCCCCACAGCCTTGCTCTAGCTGTGTCATCAAGCGCCGGTATAACCTTCTTGTATTGCAGTCCCATCTCCCTCTCGCCTCTCTGTCTCTCTGTCTCTCTGCTCTCACTTTGATTTTGAAAATTTGGTGGAAGCTGTCAAATTAATGAAAACAAGAGAGTATTTGCTCTCGCTCGCTCTCCCTCTTTTCTCTTGATATATGTAAAATGTATTCGGATCGATTCCCGGCTGGAATTCAAACAAATAAATAGACGCTCTGGGACGATGGAAATAGGCCTAGAGATCATTAGAAAGACCCGGTCTACAATATTTGTGAATTTTCATATAGAAATATGAAGAGGGATCGGATGACAATGTCTATTTTTGAAATTTCAAATTCTAAATAGTCGATCCAAATCGTTCAATATGATGGATATATTAAAATCTACTTGCAAATCAAATTTTACATTTGTTTGAATTTTTTTACTATTTATTAAGTATTTAACAAAATCGTTATATTCGGACCGTTGAATTTTTGTACCCATCTAAATAAATCCAAAAAAAATTCAAAAAATATAAAATTTGATCTACAAGCACATTTTAACATATACATCAAGTTAAATGGTTTGGACAGACTATTTGAACTTTAAAAATAGAGAGTATCATCTGATATCATTAAAAAATGGTGTCATGATCTCTCCTCTAGAAATATTGAAACAGTATTTTATTTTAGAGAAATTTATATATATCCCCATCAAAACTTCTCTTTTTAGATATATCCCCATTACAATTCAAAATTTAGTTATATCCCATCAAAACTTAATTGTTTTATTTATATCCCCATTTTTTATTTAACCATTTAAAAATTAAGATTAATATTAATAAAAAAACATAAAAGGCGATTTTACCCTTCATCAATTCTGTGCTAGTCCCTCATCGTTCTTTCCAGCTAAACCTTTCCTTTCCTTTTCCCTCAAAATTACCATGCCTAAACCCCTCATTGTTCTTTCCCTCTAAACCATCCCTTTTTTTTCCCGCGAACCTGTGACGCTCCCCCTTCTCTTTCGTTTCCTCTACACAATCCAAATATTCTGATCTCAGGTATGAACTTGTTTTTTCCTTTTTCTTTATATTCAGCTGTTTTAGGATATCAAATGCGTACAGTAATTTGTAACTTGTAGCGAGCTTGTCCATACCTTTATGAATCTCTTACTTATCAGTATTACCGTAAAGAGTAAGAAAACCTTACTTTAATTTGTAGTGCAAAATTTTCAAAGTATATGAACAAGGGTAAAACTGGAATCAGAATTTTCTGTTTTATTTGAATTTCATAGTTTGGTCATAATCTACTTGAATTCATAGCTATCTGGGTACACTGCTAGCCTTGAGATAACAGTTTTGTTGGGCACAAAACATTTTCCAAGCAAAATCTTTTGAATTTTAAACAAAGATTATAATCTGTTGACGCAAGTTTGTACTGTTTGTTGGTACCAGTACCAGTGTAGTTCAACTACATGGTTTTGTAGGTGCGTGTAAGCATCAAATCTTATTCATCGACAACTGCATCTCTTGAAAAAAAAAATAGCAAATGATTTTTATATGTTTTTAGATTGTTTACACAGATATAATCTTAATTATAAAAGAAATGTTAACAAGGCAAAAGAGTTGTGAGGGCCAAGAGTCAATAGCACTGAATCGCCCAAACCCTGAATGTTACATTCATTGATAACTTTTTGAATAAATTGTAACCCTTGATATTTGATTTGTCAAAATTGAACTCTTGAAGCAAACCCTTCACAAAAAAAGCCTTTTCAATGTTCAACGTGACCACCATTTTTTTTGAGATCAGAGAAGTCGGTTACTGACTTACTGTTGGTTGGAGCTGCTCCAATAAAGCTGGATGTCAAGACAAGTAGAAGGCCAACCGATGAAATAACAGCTATTTTTGAGAGGATGCTCTTTAGCTCCTGTTGGACAATTTACTTTCAAATATATAGTAACTAATTAGATCGAAGAGAATAACTGAGGGGAAGGGGGAGCGTCATATCAAGGGGAGAAACGCAGGAAAAAGAAAATGGAAGGTTCAGAGGGAAGGAAAGAATTATGAGGGATTAGCACAGTAATTGATGCAGGGCAAAACTGTCTTTTAATTTTTTCAGTAATTTAATTTTAAATTTGAAATGGTTAAACTAAAAAATGGGTATATAAATAAAACAATTAAGTTTTGATGGGATATAACTAAATTTTGAATTGTAATGGGGATATATCTAAAAAGAGAAGTTTTGATGGGGATATATATAAATTTCTCTTTATTTTATTAGGTCTACAGCCAAAGACCTAGTCTTTGTAAACTTTCAAAAGGTAAACTTAATCACGTGTGAGGAGGTTCAGAAGGCGTCGGATTTGTACGCTAGGCGCTCTACAGTTGGTCTTTCGCACGTGTATGCTTGCTGCTTCCCGTCTGCGCCGTGACACGTCAGCAGCGAGCACTTTAAATTTGTGTCATAATAAATCCGATATTCATAGAATTAAGACGAAAGATTTTTGAATTGGAATAGCGTCCAGTTTCATTTGTATGCAACTGTTGTCGTCCAGATACAATGAATCTGGGCGAGGTTTAGGTCCTTGCACTTCAAGTCAAAAGAAAAAAAAAGGAAAAGAAAAGGAAAATACTAAGGACAGCTTAAGTGGCATCTTATCTTACCTAGCACTAATTTTGGCAGTCATGCTCTACTCTGCTGCGATACTAGGGATTAAAACGGAGCGGATATTGGTAAAATCATATTCATATATATATATATTTTTGGAATATGAACAGTTGGATACAAATCGGACGAAGTTAGACTTTCAAGCTATGAAGATCAAATGTAAATGGATGTCAAGTATATTAAAATTTTCTACTACGAATGGAATCAATTTCACACTATCCATAATATTTTAGTTTAAGCTATATTAAAAAAAAGTATAAGTATAAAAAAATTAAAAATGAATGGAGTCAATTGACCTCCATTCATTACATATGGATTCGCCTCTGGGATCAGATATCAATAGAATACAGATATGAATCAAATTAAATATTTATTAAAATAATATAAAAATTTATTGAATGAAAATATTTATCTAATTATAATAGTGAAACACATAATTTTTTATAATATATTAAAATATATGATATATATTTCCTATTCATATATGGATAATTGAAACGTAAAACTATATCAGTATATTTATCCACACAGATATTTACATCTAACTTTTCGAATATATATAAATTGAATATTATCCATATCGTTTTCACCCCTACACAGTACCTAAGTTAGCATTTCGGAATATTTTAATTCACGAAGTTAACTTTATCTTCATATAATATGACATATTTTTAAAATAAATAATTACTTTGTAATACAAATAAATATACTAAAATATTTATATTTTATCAAAAAAATAAAAAATAAACTCAAATAATCATTAATTATATTGAATAAATAATGTATGTCCATACAATTCGATTAAATAATAAATATATTGATAAAAAAGTGTATAATATATATATATATATATATATATATATATATATAGATGGACTTGGGTGAGACGCGGAGTATACGCATTTGGTGTTCCATGGTGCAGTTTAACCATTTTGAAAATTCAAACAACTGATCCGGACCGCTCAACACGATCTCCATATTGAAATGTGACTGGAGACCAAATTTTACATTTTTTGAAATTTTTTTACTATTTATTAAGCAATTTCGAAAGTCGCTGATCTGATGGTCCAGAAAATTTTACTGTTTTTTACTGTTCATAGCAAAACAGCAATTTTAAAAAATGCTTAATAAATAGTAAAAAATTTCCAAAAAATGTAAAATTTAGTCTCCAAGCACATTTCAATATGGATTAAATACTTAACGGTTCGGATCGGTCGTTTGGACTTTCAAAATGAAAATACAGTGTGAAGTACAAACGCGTATACACCGCATCTCACCCAAGTCCATCTCTCTCTCTCTCTCTCTCTATATATATATATATATGAGGAGGGATCGGATTACACCACTATTTTGGTGACATGGTGTGACAATGTCCATTTTTGAAATTTCAAAATCCAAATAGTCGATCCAAACCGTTCAATATGATGAATATATTAAGAGTAACTTGGAAATCAAATTTTACATTTTTCTGAATTTTTTTACTATTTATTAAGTATTTAACAAAATCGCTATATTCAGACCGTTGAATTTTTGAACCCCTCTAAATAAACCAAAAAAAAATTCAGAAAAATGTAAAATTTGATCTGTAAGCACATTTTAACATATCCATCAAGTTGAACGGTTTGGATCGATTGTTTGGACTTTGAAAATGGACGGTGTCATTCCATGTCACCAAAAAATGGTGTCATTTGATCCCTCCTCTATATATATATATATATTATTCAAAAATCTATTTACTACGCTCTACATTCTGTTATGGCTCTCGCAGCCAGTGTTGGAAATAACGGTATGCATTCGTCAGACAGATAGAATACCGCCAAGCAATTATTCAAGAATAATTGGAAATAATTGACTGATTATTTGAGAAAATCCGTGATAATTTGATCACCATCAATGACTAATCAGATATTTAATCGGCCTAATCAGAGTATTTTACAATACTGCTCGCAGCTACTCTTCTCACATCACAATTGGTTATAGTCAAGTAACTAAATAACGTATAGAGTCATTTAAAATTTAGTGTTTTAGAGTGACATAGCTGACGATAAATCATGATATAGGTTTCTTAATTTGTAAAAAAGAAAAAAAAATCCTTATCGCAAAGTATTACTAGCATATCTCAATAATAAATAGCAAATAATAATAATAATAATAATAATAATAATAATAATAATAACACTTGAGATGTCTCCGTCGTTTTGAGAGTCGCAGAGTATTACTCGCATATGTCAATTGTGATCGGAGGTTTTTAGTGTTGATCGTCTCTCTTGACTTCTCTGCTTTGCCCTTCTCCACTATCCGGTCCATCTTGTCACACTCCAGCTAAGCATATGTTTTCGTCTAACGAATCTAGTCACTACCCGTCGCTTCGTCCAACCGTTCTTCACTTTGTCTCAACTCTAGATTTGGATGGGTTGTAAATTATCTCCACTTCTACCACAGTATCTACTATATATATCTATATGTAATTAATAAGGTACATTTATGGTTAATGATGATGATGATGTGTTGACCCCTTTTCTTCTCCTCCCTTTCTCCGAAATTTTTAAACATACCATACTTTCAAAAAAAATAAATCAAACAACTACAACTTCTAAAAATTTTGATTTTTGACATGGCCGCATCTCCTAGGTGCGGCCACCTCTTTTCAGGCCGCATCTAGGGGATGCGGCCACCCCTCTTTTTTTTTTCCCATTCAAATTGAACTGCACAAAGAAGAGAAAAAAAAATGGTGGCCACATCCCCTAGATGCAGCCCGCATAAAATTTGCTGCATTTTGGGAATGCGGCCATGTCAAAATTCGAAATTTTGAGAGAAAATGGTGATTTGGTATTTTTTTTGTATAATGGTATATTTAAAAATTTCGGTCCTTTTCTGCTTCTCCTTCCTCGATGTTTCTCTTTTAATAATTCAGGCACAAACCTCATCTGAGCACAAAAGGCTCTTCTGGATGCCCCTACCTTGCCTTAGTCAAGCACTAATTTGTGCCAACGGCAAGAAATTATGTAGACTCACAATCTACCAATCTAAGCACGAGCACAGAAATCATGCAGGCTCAATATATAACTATCGATCTGAATATAAAAACTCCACATTCTATTTTTATTTTCTGATTTTTCTTGTCTACTTATATAAAGGGGTTCTATCACACCTCAAACCAGAAATTCTTAATTAAGGTGTGATTATGCCTCGCCTCATGTCTATTAATCAATAAACACGCAAGGCTAATAAACACAAATAATAACAAACAAAGCATAAACATAATATAATCATACAAGCATCAGTCACATAACAATAAATAAGCATACACATAATATTAATAATGTCCATGTCACATCAAAATGAACATAATCTAAATAAATGAGATACATGATCTATCGAGTTCCATGAAAAATACAAGAACACGTAAGCTCGTAAACCTAATCAAAGTCCTAAATAAAATATGGTCAAACAGCGGGGCCATCGGGGATACCTCCTGGCATCTCCTGTTGCGGATCGCTAGTGTTTGGTAAACGGGCCGGGCCGGGCTGGGCTGTCCGAGCACGAATAGCTACGATCACGGGCAAAACGGGCCGGGCATCACGGGTTTTTTTTTCAAAAATCATGCCCTACCCATTTAATACCCGTGCCTGTCACAGGTTCAAGGGCAAGATGGTCCGGGTACGGGGAGCCGGGCGGTCCGGTCCGGTCCAGGTCCAGATCCGTTTTTTTTTTTCTGTTTTTTCTTATTTCTATTTTTTATTTCTTTTTTTTATTTCTTTTTTTTATTTCTGTTTCTTATTTCTTATTTAAAAAATAGAAATAAAAAAAACAGAAATAAAAAGATAGAAATAAAAAACATAAATAAAAAAACAGAAATAGAAAAAACAGAAATAGAAAACAGAAGTAAGAAAAACAAAAATAAAAAAACAGAAATACAAAAAAACAGAAATAAAATTCAAAAATAAGAAAAACATAAATAAAAAACAGAAATAAAAAAACAGAAATAAAAAAACAGAAATAAGAAAAACAGCAATAAAAAACAGAATTTAAAAAACAGAAATAAAAAACAGAAATAAGAAAAACAAAATTTAAAAAGCAGAAATTAAAAAACAGTATTTTAAAAATAGAAATGGGGAATTTGGGTTTAAATTTTGAATTTTAGACCAAAAGTAAAAAAAAAAAAAAAAAAAACTGCCACGGGCTCACGGACATGGGCACGGGTTTACGAGCACGGGCATTACAGGTACGGGTTACGAGTATGGCGGTCCGGATTCTCACGAGTATTTTTTCAAAAAACCGAGCCCGGCCCATTTAATACCTGTGCCCGTGTACCTGTGTACCAGTGCATACCCGTGGCACGGGCACGGTCCGGTCCGGGCACAGGCAAGGGCAGACCGGTCCGGGTTGGGCCCCCAAGGACATTTACCAAACACTACGAATCGCTAGTCTTTGTACCTAAAAATCCACAAAACAACTTGTAGGTGAGCGACTAATCACCCAGTATGTGATCCAGAATTATCCTTTCAGTGATTCTCTATGATCAAAGCACTTTTAATTATAACTTACATATAGTTTATAACAGTAGTTCTATATGCACATGTGTTATCATTATATCCTATCTCAATAGCTAATAAAAAAAACACTTTTAAATCAATGTTATAATGCGGTGAATCTATTATGCCAATATGAGAAATATCCTCTAAAGTAAAATATAAGGAAGTATGATATTTATATCCAAAATGGGATCCAATACGAAAGTACTATGTGTATGAATGTAACAATTATACGGATAATAAATCACCTTATTGATGCGCGCAAAAGCGTATGCACAAAGTTTCAGTACAATAAGATGTACCTTTTAAACCTTTAACACGCGTTTGAGTTAAATTGCAAGTGCACAATTTTATCAAAGTAGTATTTGAGGTATCGATCCACAGGGAGTATGATAAAAACTTAGTTTAAACTTTAGTAATAAATTTCAGAAAATAAAATAAATTAAAGTGCAATAAAAGTAAATTGGGAGGTTTGTTCTAATAATTCCTAAGATTGGGTTCAATACCCAAAAGAAAGGAATTTGAAACAATAATTGTAAATAAAAGTAAAAGAAAGGAATTGATTTGCTTTCAAGATTTAGAGATCTAGGGTCTTTGGTCTACAATTCCTTGCTAACTCTATTAATTTGGTATTTGTTTGAATTCATGTATGATTTGACGAGGTTTCTAACCTAATATGTTATTAAGGGTTACTTTCGTAAATTAATAACGTGCCTAGGTAACTCGAACTTCTCAATGAAGTTCCCCACCCTAGCTACTTAGACCTATAAGCTCTTGTTAGTCTCTCCTCTCCTCAAATATTGGTACTTCGCAATTAAGTCCATCATACCAATACTTGATTTGAATTGAGATGTCCTAATTAGGGTTTGACTTCACGATTAGGTTCTTCACCAAATTCCTAACCTTAATTTCTATAGTTCCGGCTTAGATTAAATTGGTTACAATCTTAACCTAAACCTAAGGTATTTGCATTCATAGTTTGGTACTATCCTATTGATCACAGTCAATTTTGGTTCTTTCGAATCCAAAACGGGATACTACAATTCAACTACTAACTATGTAATTAATACAAATGATTAAATCACAGAAATTAACAATCAAATCCCATAAAACAATCATAATAAAAACAAATAACCGAATAAAATAGAATTAAACAAGTTCATGCATTGACCTAAACCCCTAGAGAGAGAACTACTCCCTCATGGAGAGATCCATTACAAAAATTGGCAAAAGTAAGAAGAAATGTAATAAAGAAATGATTACACCCTTTATTTGATCAAAGCGCTCAATCTTACCGACTTCTTGCTCAGAAAACCCTTATTCTCCTTGCTTGAAAGCTTTCCTTTCTCCAAAATTTATCGCTAAGTGTGTAGAGAGAGAATGAGAAGGGAAGAGATGATGGATTGGATGAGATGAGATGAGTGTGGATGATGATCTTTGTGAAGAGATGCCTTGAATGAAAAATAAACTCCCTCTTTTATAGCCAAGGACCATGCCCAATTAAGAGCCTACAAAGTGGAGTTAGTGGGTGTTATATTTGGATTATTTTCCATGATTTCCTTGTCCACATTCGGATGTAAAAACGTGTCCTTGGTGCGCCAAAAATAGAAACCGTGTTGAAAACGTGTATTTCTGACTGTCTGCGAGTTTAGTGCATCCGACCGACTCCAAAGTTCCTTTTTTAGTTTCTCATGTTGTAGATCTTCTTCCTAGCTTTCCAAAAAGTGGTCGCAATCCTAAATCGGAGTTACGAGTCAAAAGTTATGACCGTTTTAAGTTCAGACTCTATTTTTAGCTGACTGCTACAGTGCGTCCGCACTGGGATCCGCACTGCAGATGCATCGAGATCCGCACTAGGCTCGGACTTTTCCTGTGCGACCAGAGTGCGGCTGCATCGAGATCCGTGGGCATTTTTTATATTCCGTTTTGCACGTTTTTCTTCATTTCCTGTAAGTTAAAACCAAGCAAACGCAGTAACTTGATCCTAAGTGTAATCTATTCATTTTATATTCAAAATAGAAGATATTTGGTGTTATTTCGTGATAAAAATCAGATCGAATATATATATAATTTAGGCCTATCACCTATGCCATGCCAATAGAATCAATAGATCCAATACAATATAATCCAAGTGTTATGACCAGAGATACAATAATACACATTACCTAATGACATCAAACATTGTCCACAAGATAGTAGTACACTAACAGATGATTATATCTAATCCTGGATATTACCTCGCCTAAAAAATTATTCAACCAAACATATAAAATTGAAGAAATCATACAAGCACAACCTAAAAATATATTCAATATTATCCACCCTTCATTAAAATTCTTCAATTTGTGTTATGTACTTATTTATTATGATGCACTGGTGTACTTATTTATTATATGCACTGGTGTGTAAGGAAATAATTAAATGCATTTAAATTTTTAGATGGAACAGATTTATACTTCCTCCTATGACTCACGTGACCTTTCCACTAAAGCTCCCTTTCAGTATTGATGATTCGAGTAACTCGAGTGATGATATTAAAACAATAAAAAAAATTATTAACACAACATAATCAAAATATATTAGATATTTTTACTCTTCATTAAGTGTTTACATTAATTAAAAACTGATTCTCTCTCTATTACCACATAAATGTTTTCCTTAAAAGTTAAATTTTAGAAAGTAAGTTATTTTGTTCAAAATCTATACCTCTCTATCATATGCTATTATATGATTTATATCCTTAAAAGTTAGATTAACATAATAAATATTCTATATTTATTTTCATTAATTGAATCTTTAAGATTTTTAAGAAAACTACAATAGTGAATGGTTGTATTATATTATTAAAATTAATCATATTGTATATATCGATTTTTTTTATAACTTCACAATTTTTTTAATGATCTACTATAAAAAAAATTATTTTCGTCATTTAACGTTTTGTCCATTCTTTGTGCAAAAATCACTAAAAAATGACATGATAACTTACATAAAAAAAACATATTGAATTTAAATTATCATAATTAATTTTAACATCCAACTTATGATTAAAATAATAAATTAAAAGTACAACAAAACACTACAATAAAAAATTACATCAATCACGCTCAAATTAAAAAATTGTTTGCATTAAACTTAAATTGTCTCGATATACACCATCCCTGTCGC
Source organism: Carex pumila (assembly GCA_033356055.1). Taxonomy (NCBI): domain Eukaryota; kingdom Viridiplantae; phylum Streptophyta; class Magnoliopsida; order Poales; family Cyperaceae; genus Carex; species Carex pumila. The sequence goes on from JARJHM010000372.1 coordinate 12,383, forward strand.
AATGCAAAATCACAACTTTATTTGGCCGCGAGCCAGAGTTGTTAGCACATAACCTTTAGCACCATAGAATTCACGAACGACATGAAGCAAATCATCATGATTTTCAAACTTCAAATTTAAAGGTTGATTGCTTTCAGTTGCACTATTCAAAACTTGATTTTCCATATTTTCTTCCAATTGGTAGGAGATTGATACATCTATTCAATTAACAAATATAAATTAATTACAAAACATCAATAAGGAATTTTAATCAAAATAGACTATAGATAATAAATATCAAAATTAAGAAAAAATTATAAAGTTTAAAAATTAAAGCAAATTTAAAGCGAGATATGTAATACAATCTAGTAGCCATCTTCTTTTTTGTAGATAAAAAGTATCAAAATTAAAGTGAGTTTATCATAATACAAAAAAAAAAAATTAAATACATACCTTGAATTAATATGGTTTGAGTAGAAATTAATGGAACTCAGTGCTTAAAATTTCAATTGAATTGATAATTTTCTTGTAAAGTTTGTAGTTATATATATTTTTTTATGAGAAAAATATGAAGCAGAAAAAAATTACCTCAATATAAAATAAATTAAAAAAGAAAAAAAAACAATATCTAATAAATATGGAATAATTTAATAAGTGATCACTACTATGAAAAAATATGATAATCAGCAAAATATTTAAAAAAGATTAAAATTGTTCATATATTAAATTTTATTAAAGATGTTGTATTAATAAAAATGTGTGTGGTGTGAATGTGCCTATCCGAGTAACTCTCATGTCTCACACTCATGTATCCTTCAATAAATCTGAATTTTCTTTTCACGCATATTACTTTTCTTGTCGTGGTGCTTTATGTAGAATAAGATAATTTTGTAGAACTAATTTGAGATATAAAAATAAAAGTCATAGCTCATAGGACTAATAGTGAGATTAAATTGATTATGCGGTGTTTTTTTATTTATTTATTTTGTTGTGGTCTTATCTTGGGCCACCAAAAATTTCCTGCACAGGCAACACAGTCCATAAAAAGAATAATCTCTCTTCCCAAGCCAGCGCTCCAGTGCAAATCATTTTCCGAAATTGTTCACCCAGTGGCGATTTCCTCTCCCCAAGCCCACCGTATACGCGATTTCCTCCCACTCCCACCGCGCCTCTCCTCGTCTCCGCCTCCGCGCCTCCTCAGTTCTCAGCCTTTCCTCCACTGTACTCTTTGCATGCTACATTTGTTAAAGTGGTGAATCCAAGTATTTTCATTCATATTTCATCTGGCACTGCATAATATTGAAGTGGACTCAATTGAACTTTTAAAAATTAAATCATGGAAAGTAATTTACTAATTTTGTTAATTTTAGACCAACCTATCCCGCAATCTAAGTCTGCGGAATCTTTATAGTTGTCTTTGGATTTAGGACTTGCTGATATCAGCTTGGTTATCTGTTTCATAGTATGTAAGGTTCTTTGATTGTTAAAAATAAAATTAAGAAATAGTATGTCATGTTTGTAGCAGTTTGTGGCTTGTTTACTCTGTTGGATGACTTACTGTTAAAAAAGTGAGATAACTTTGATGGTGTAACTTTCTGAAACCTAAGTGCAAGCATGTGGTGTTCATTATCTTCTATGCATGCTCATCAATCACGTCATAAATTGAATCAACAACCAAATACTATTACCATCCCTGGTATTGTCTTCTCCTAAATTGATGAATGATCAATCTGTCCCTGTCTAAGTTACTAAAGCTATTCCTTTTTTGACTATTTTTTCAGATATAAGAAAATGAGAACTTCTCATGAGTAGCTACTGGAAGACTTGCTTTGCTTCAATTCAGCATGAGTGGTCTAGGAAAAGGTACGAATATGGCTCAATTGGTGATAATTTAACTAATATATTTGTGCTGATAATTTTTTATTTCCATCTCACCTTTTGAATATTTTTGGCATTCTTTGACACATCATTGTTTACTCGGAAGTTAGAACCCTAAGTCACTTAATTAATCTCTTGCTTTAAATTTGTCAATTGGAGTAACAAAACTGGACAAGTATTTTAAGAAAGCATCCAAACCTCCAATTGCGTCATCAACTTGAATATCTAGTATCTAGTATTTAGTATTACATTTTACTGTTGTTTTTAATATGTAAAAGGATACTATTTTTGTTGTTTTTTATTATGTAAAAGAAGACTATTTTTTTTTATATATCATGTTTTATCTGTACCTGATTAGCTATTTTCTTACTTTACCCTGACAGAAATCCTGAATGCGCCCCTGTAAATAATACCACATGAAACCAAACATGGTTATAAAACACCTAAATACACATTAATACAGCAAGCCCAATACCAGTCATGCAAGCATAAAACCAAAATTTTGCAGGATTTTCTCCCCCTAAACTATTTACCATCCATCCTAAACCCCACTCAATTACACAAGCCCAACAACAATCATCAAAACAAACCACATACAACAGCACACATAAAATAAAAGGAAGTGAAGCTATGGTACTTAAAACCACATACACCAGCACACATAGTATCATAGCCTCACACAAATAAAAGCATAACAGTTCATTACTAAGTACTTAAAACCCAACGATTATAACAGCACACAAATATAACTGCTGGAGCTAATTTCTCCACTTCAGCCTCCTCCCCAGATTCTTCCCGTCTCTTCAACCTGCTCCAGCACCACAACCCAGCACTGCCACCTGCCAAAACATGAGAATTATTAGGGAACCAACTTTAAATAGATGGCCACTGTACAGCATCAGCCAACAATGGAAATAAGAAAAAGGGGATCATATTACTGCACATTTGATTAACAATATCATATCAATCCATATACATCAAACCATCCAAGCATGGAACAAAAATCTCAATGCCTACACATAATTTTGACTAAAGTAGGATTACAGTTCACTTTCCAAGGTTAGAATAAAACAAGAACGACATTTGCTAGCTAGTACATCCAGTAGCAATCCACAAAATAAAAACAATAAAACTCTGTACGTAATACAGAATAAAACTTCTAAAATCAAGGGCATGAGTTCAGTGTGAAGTTCATCAGTAATTTGCATGTATGCGTATTGGCCTATTGGGTAAGCAATAATATATACTAAAACCAAAGTAATTTTAGGTGGAGAAACTTACATAACTTACCATTGCAGATCCTGAAGAAAAGAGCTACTGTAGACCAGGTAGAAACCAAGTGCATTCTTCAAATGGACAAGGCATTGGTTCCACGGTACCAGCCTTGATGTCATACCTATGAGGCTTTCTCAACCTAGGATGTATGAAGTAAATGCAATTGCCTTGAAATCCGACAAAAGGTTTGGCACTAATAGAGAAACCATTCAATTCATCCAAGAAAATCATTTGGTCACCAATGCTACTAACCTTGACCCAGCAAGGATGTCCTTCTACTCCATGAAAATCAAGTCGATAAAAATGAAATATAGGTTCTCTAACCTCATGCATATAATTGTACCAATCAATATGCCAAGACACCCTCAGAATCTCTTTAGGCAACTCAACAAGATAAGCATTTACTGAAACCTGTGAGCCTACTGATACTATCTCACCCTCAGGTGGTGGAATTTTATGTAACAATTTTTTGGAGGTGACATGAAAAACATACGTATCTTCAGATCCCTCTGTGCTAAAAAACATTCCATTCCAGTAACAGCAATTATTAAAAAATCCATCCATTGAAACCCATTCTTTATTGTCTGGGTGATGGTAAACCCACATGCCTTTCTCTTTTGGCTCAGAAAAATTCCGATCAACAACCACAACCTCATTACGAGTTTGATTTGCACTGGTCCCAACTGGCCAGTGAAAATTAACATATATAAGAGGGAGAGAGATCTCATATTTAGTTAGGGGATTGAAAAGAGAAAGCCCATCCTCCAATGCATGCAGAAGAAGAAGATAGCCCTGGCAGTGTCCCCTATATTCTTTCTCCCAGTGGGTTTCTTCTACATGGATCGTACCATTTCACCAGAGGAAAGAGAATAGAATCGTTGTTCTCTTTCGAGGACAGGGGCAAAAGGCTCTTCCCCTTGCTGCCACTCGAGAAGCCATGGAAGTTGGGGAGGACAGGCATAGAGAGGGGTGGAGCCCCAGGCCTGACAAACAGCACGAAATCGAGTGATATCGGGGAGGTCACGAAGTTTCTTGGTTATAACAGTGACCAAATCCATAGGAAGGTCCAACCAATCCCTTTTCTCGAACATTATTCTCTCACTTGAATTGAAAACCTTGTTTCAATTGTTAAATCTCCAATTCACAATTGGAAGAGAGAGAGAGAGAGAGACAGATGAGATTTTAGGGGATTATTTACTGAATGCACCGAAGGGTCAAAACCTCAATAAATTAGTGGCACTTATCGGTCAGAGTTAGATTTCATATGTGTATACCAAATTCTTTTTGAAAGCAAGTTACTTCCCAATTTAGTTAGGAGGGTAAAAAGAGGCCCCGTTACCTTCTCAGCCACGCAAAAGGAAGCTTTAATCTAGTTTCTAGATATGTCACTACTAATAAAAGGCACCGTTACCATATAAGCCACGCAAAAGGAAGTTTAGTTCTACTTTCCTGGTAAGTCACTTGCCAATTTTGTTAGGAGTTTAGGCAATGCCTCGTGATCTTTTATGTGAGCGTTTTGTTGAAAACTAAAAAGAGGGGTGCTAATTATCACCAGGAAAGTTTCACCTCTCTCTCACTCAGTACAAGGTTCGCCCTTTTTGCTTTAACAGGGTTCATCCTTTTTTGTGCATCAAAACTGTGCCGGCGCACTGGGCGAAACCTGAGCGATTTTCCCCCAGCAAGCAAAATCACTTGAAAATCATCACATAAAAGGCAACTGCCTACTACAACACCAGCAAGAAGCAATTCACCGAAGTTAGGAAGATCAATGACCTTCACTAGCTTAAATCCATGAAAACCACCACATAAATTGAACATGAGAGGGTTCCTCTAATGATTTTGCAAGCAAATACACAAGGCAAAAATAGCCAAGTGACATTTGCACTAGTACTGAAATGAAGTTCTCAAAATATAAATCAAGGCAGAATATAACCGATTTAGTGCATAATCAAGTGCAACAACCCCAGGTGCCACATTACAATTCACGATTAACCTGTGCAGACTCCAAGGCTTGAGGAAAGAGCAGGCCAACTCTTCCAAAGGTCACTTTATCTCTTTGAGAGGATGCACAAGTAATGGCCTACTAGGGAGCTAGATCTGCTCATAACTGTTTGCTCTCTGCAGCAATTACTCGAACAGCTTGTGTGCACCTACAACATGGACAGAGAAAAGAAGGTAATCTTTTGATTCAAATTTCAGAATAGCAAACCACATAAAGACAGAAATAATGCCAGATTACTGTTGTTAAACTTGATTTACACACCAAAAAATTCTATTTACCCTAAATTTGTCTAACTTAGCCGAAGTCCCAATACTTTGATTACTTCCATTATTCTAAATATTAGCCTGAATTCTTCTTAGTTGCTCGAATACTATGTAAATGGCAATAATATTTGCTTCAATTTGTACAACTTCTCTAAATGTCAGGACTTTCATACAATTTCACATTCATCAAACCCATATATCCTAGTCCTTAATTTTTAAACAATAATCATGACCAGCATTCCAGCAACAACAACAAAGATGTCGAGAAAGTGGTGGAAACACTAATCATTAGGCAACTCCCCCGCGAGTTGAGGCGAATGGGGAATTGGAGCGGAGAGGAGATAGCAAGCTTTGGAGAAGAAGCGGGATGCGGTTGGATGCGGCAGGCCCGAGGAGGAGAGCTGAGAAGAGAATATGAAGCGGATCTTTACCAAGCTATTTGCGAATGGATTTAGGGTCCGCTTCAATAATGGATTTGTGCTTAACTGCCTAAAAACATAAATACAAACATAAAAATTTATGGTTGATAAAACTTATCTGTTTGTTTTGATGATCATTTGATAAAAAAAATGCAGTCTTAAATGACTAAAAATATGAATAGAAATACACAGCTTGTAAATGAAATTTATAAAAATGTTATGCATGGTATGTATTGTATATGTTTTATTTAACGCAACTAAATTTATGAACATTTAGAATGACAAATTATTCAACATTATGCCGATTCAAAAATAATTGAAGTTACTTCAATAATATTTTTGGAGATAAAAAAATTCCATTATATTTATGCAGAATATTGTCTCATCACAACTCAGAAGGGTTGAGTTGATCGAGTTACATGGATTGCTTGTACATCTCTACTTTGCTCAACAAATCAGTTGTAAAAAAATTAGCATATTTCTAAACAATGTTTTGTAAAGAAGTTTATTTTTGGTGTATTCATGTGTAAGTTACTTTTTGAATAATATAATTGACGTCGTTGGTTACTGAGCGATTTTTTTTTCCTTTTTTTTTGTTGAACACAGTAGAGATTGTTTTTTTTGTTATGCAACTCAGAATAAAATTTTTGCTATGCAACTCAGTTGAGACATTTTTCTTTTTGTTGCGCTATGCAACGAAGGTGAGACTTGTACTCTTCAAATACACCTTGAGGTTCTGACTGGATTGGTTGGCAGTTCACGAATGATTTTTTTTTCTGATTGTATGGTACATAATATTTTTGTAAAATAAAAATTTCAATGTGCATTTCAATTTCTAGTTATATTTTCCTTTTCTGTTTCTAACACAAAAGTTCCCCTGTCATAAAATCTTAGAAAAGATATGCTCAATTTCGATATTAATGCACTGTATATCGAAAAAAATTACTATATCAATTATCTTTTACTTTGTGGGATACAAAGTTACTAACAAAAATTTACTGGCTATGTTATTAATGTATGATGTTTGTATACAAGTTTTTCATTAACATTTTATATTTTAACACATGATGGAATATTTTATATTTTTCTCTAGATATATGCATCAAGAGCTGAAAACGGAGCTGGCCGCTCCGAATCCGAGTAAGATCCGTATTCGGATTAAACGGATTTGGATACGGATAATTACTGTGTGTGCATAATTGTTCCGGATATGAATTCAGATAAAATTCTTGAACCCAAAACGGATTGGATATCCGCATGATCCGATTCATTTTAGCTTGGTATGAAAAGCTTAGACAAAACCTGCACACCCAACTGACATGCATAAGGGAGCCAAAGGTAGTAATTTTTACTTATTGTAGAGTGCTGGTAAATGCTTTGGACGAGGCTGAATTAGATTATCTTCCCTCATGGAGGTAGGTTGAAACAGTTTTTCAGTGTGTGAGTGTGCAACATACATACGAAATAATATTGACAGGATCACATTAAGGCATATTGGCAAATTTGGCTACAACAATAGCCATGGTTTTAGAGGGATGCCAAGGACTCAGAACAACCATGATGCTGAGCTTGCAAAATGACAATAAATTCTTTGTTCTACGAGAATCTGAGGAAGCATAAACAGGATATGCCATAATCTCAGTAGCAGTGTCTTTAGTTTCTGTTTTTTAATTTCAATTTACTTTTGTACCCAGGAACAATCAGAAGTGTAAGGTGCAAAGTTACTATTAGATCCTTTACCTTTCTAATTTTTAAGAAGTAGAGGGCCTAGACTATCTATATCTCCAATTTATCAACACACCTCTTGGATAACAAACAAACGAGATACAACAATCATTGATAAATATCGGGCTCAAAATGATGGAGCAGGAGCACCGTTTCATTTGCTGGTAGTTAGATGTCTTCACTTTTTTTTCTTTTAATTATGTGACTCTTAACTTTTAAGTAGTCTGCTAGTAGTTGTCGTTCGAATTTTTTTCTTTTATCGCAATGTAATCTTATTAGACTCTTTAATTAATATACTACACCTACGGGTTTCCCATAAAAAAAAAATATTGATTTTTGATTTAAAGTCTTTATCCACTGTTTGTTGGTATCGTGTAAACATAATGCTTGAACATAAATTTTGAATGTTAAAATAGCAAAAATCTCAAGGATTCGCATGTAACTTTCGTATAGCCCTTCCATGTCAGTTTATTTTCTGACTCTTGATGATCCTCTACTACCTTTTATCAATTTTGTTACCAGATTGTATAATACTAAACATAAATATGAATGCCTAGTACTACTCTTGAAAAACCCATTTATAAACTTCAAATGAGGGTAGCAATGGGTATAGTTCTTGTACCAGTGGGGCTATGGACTGTCCATAGTAGACATAATGGACATGCTGCTATATTGAGTTTTGCATCAGCTTTTGTATTTTTGTGAATTGCATAGTTGTAATAATGCAACCTCTGAGTTGTGAGTTTAAGCCTTGCAATAGTACACTTTGTTGTGAATTTTTTTTAAGATTTTGTGTTTACTATGAGGTACTGTCAGTGATATTCAAAAAAGCAAAACCAACTAGCAGGGTAAACTAGTCATTTTAGATAAAATATAAATGAAATTAAAAAAATTGCAGCTAGCCTTTCCTTTTCCTCTGTGGACATTATTGTAGCAACTCTTTAAAAATGTCCCCTCCCTTTCCAGGCCTTCCCCTCCCCTCCCATCCAAATAGTTTATTCAAAATGCTCAACATCACCTTTATATTCAATGTGCTTGGAGACCAAATTTTATATTTGTTGGATTTTATTATACTGTCTTCTTCTATTATTTTACAATATTGTTGTACTAGTTTTGCCTTTTTGTGGCCATTAACTATAGGTTTTAGAATTAAAGTTTTGATAAATTGTTGATATCAATTTACCTTTCAGCCAATCCTGATTGGGTAGATGCTTCTGTGATTTGCAAGGAGTGCCTAAAACAAGGCGAGAAGTCAAATGATTGTGTTATCTTTGTGCTACGTTTTGTCTACAATATTATTACAGACAGTCCTATGATTTTCACTCAGGTAAATAACTTGTAATATTGTTTTGTAATTCTTATTTGTTATAAATCAATTTTGTTTCATTGTTTATTTTATTATTATGCAGGATGATATATCAAAAGAACGGGTTGTTGTTGCAATAAAGTTGCTTACTTATCCAAACAATGAACGGAGGATGTTTTTAATGTGAAAGTTTCTTGTCCAGTGATGTTATTTGTGATGAACAGATGTTTTTTTGTGTTGAACAGGTTTATGTGTGTTGATGTATGTGGTTTATGTCGATTCAGTACAGTTAGGTTTATTTTAGCAATGTTATAGTATATATGATATTATTTTATGGTTTATATTTTACAATTTTATAGTATATATGGTACTTTGCAGGTTGTAGTTTAAACTGAAATGTAACATTTTTTAGATGTTATCTTATAACTTTACAGTATAGATTGTATTTTTTATGGTTTAAATTTAGAAATTTTACAATATACAAGACTGAATTTTACAATATACAACATTCAATTCTAATTTTTGTTGTGTACAAAATTCAATTTTATAGTATACAATATTCAATTTTATAGTATACAAGATTCAATTGAAAACTTTACTTTATACAAGAATCAATTTTACAGTATACAAGATTCAATTGTAAATTTTATTGTGTAGAAGATTCAATTTTATAGTATACAAAATTCAATTGAAAATTTTACTGTATACAAGATTCAATTTTACAGTATATAAAATTCAATTTTACAGTATATAAGATTCAACCCAGTGCGGAAGCTAATAATCGCTAATAACTAACTCTAACTGCCAATAACTTCCTATAACTGTAATTTTCGAAAGTACAATTTGAAAGTACATTTATTTTGTCCTGTTGTGCAAGTTGCAATCTTTTTCTAACTATCATGGGACCACTTCAAATATTTGCTAGATGTTTTATGATTAACTGATATATTTTATGTGATATATTGTATAATTATACAACATGTAGAAGTAATTTTACAGTATTCGCACAAGTCAAAGCTGTGAACAATTAGACGCTTCCATTCAAAAAAGCAAAACCAACTAGCAGGGTAAACTAGTCATTTTAGATAAAATATAAATGAAATTAAAAAACTGCAGCTAGCCTCTCCTTTTCCTCTATGGACATTATTGTAGCAACTCTTTAAAAATTTCCCCTCCCTTTCCAGCCCTTCCCCTCCCCTCCCCTCCCATCCCATCCAAATAGTTTATTCGAAATACTCAACATCATCTTTATATTAAATGTGCTTGGAATGTGCTTGGAGACCAAATTTTATATTTGTTGGATTTTTTTTTTTTTTTACTGTTATTTTAGATAGTTAAAAAATCACTTCAAAATATAAAGTGATTTTGTAACTATCTAAAAAAATAGTAAAAAAATCCCAAAAATATATAATTTGGTGTCCAAACTAATTTTAATACGAAGATCGTGTTGAACAATTTGAATTAACTATTCGCACTTTAAAGAGATAAAGATGTGGAGCATGATTAAGCACAAAACCATTTTTAACCCTAGTCAACTTCAATAGGTTTGGGTAACAGGAAAATTCAAAACAAATATCTAAGATCATTTACTTCAGCTATGCCACACTAAAATGGAGCAATACCAACTTGAGTGTTTACCTACTTTCCAGCAGACTGCTGCTGCACCACGACCTGAAACCAAGCAATCACCTGCCATTTCGTCTTATGCAACTTACCTTAGGTTGCCACATAGCATATGGTCCATACCAGTGCTTGGACTTGGTGTTGTCACAAGAAACCCAGTATGTTATTACCTATGCACCTAACCAGGTGTGATCTAGAAGGGAAGAGTGTTTCTTTGAGGAAACTAAAATGCATGAAACAAAAATTAAATAACAGAAAACGAACTCGTATTCAGCTTCCTAATCTAACAAATGTATGCTTACATATCCCTGGAACAGTTTTTTTAACACCACCTGATAATTAACAACACCAGCAAAGGTGATAATTATACAAACAAGAACAACTAAAATCCTCTATTCATTTGACCCCATTCAAAACTAATAATACATCCCTCTTGTTTCAATAATTATTACCGTACGAGACTGTTCTAACAATCTTCTTATGAGCTATCCATTGAGGTTTCATTGCCTACATTCATCTCTGCAGGTGGCCTCGAGGCGCCAAAAGTGAACTCAGTTGGAAGCCCATTGGGGCCCGCTGTTCGGTCGAAGATAGATGGTGCAGATAGCTGGCTGAAAGTCGGTACAGGTACGCTCTCAGGCAGTGTAGGGAACCCAAACCCAAGAGATGGGAATGTCTCAGGAGGCATGAATGGTTGTTGTTGGAAAGGGGTGGGCCCTGCAGCAACAGCAGTGGTACTTGGCCCAAAGAGCTGCTGTTCATATTCTACCAATTGCTGCTGGAAACCTAAATTTTTTTTTTTTTTTTTTGGGATCTAGTTATATGAGATTTCCATTAACTGGAAAGTGTTTTTCTTTTCATACAGCTTGTTATTGCAAGGGACTTCATACATGAAATTTGGATAAGATAAGGTCATCACTGAAAAAATGTAGTGCTACTCCCTAGATACCAACAAATTATATAAGCGCACATTTTCCTTTAAACAAGCTGCAGCTTCAATGGCTTCACTAGGACTGACACAATTTCAGCTGGGATCTAGTCTGACCAATCATTTTTCGATGCATAAGCCAACAAAGACCTTTCAGGATAGCTAATCATCAAACCCAAATCAACTGGCCAAGTTTTTGTTGAAAGTGGTGTTTCAATTTTAAATTTTAGAAAGACTGAATGGTTACTACTTACCAGAGGATAAGTTAATCTGGGGTCGACGTTCTTTCACCCATTGAAACGATTGAGCTAACCTCCATCCTTTCGCCTTCATCAAATATGCAATCACCACTGCCGCCGACCTATCACCAGAAAATCATAAATAAGTCATCTTAAGGACAGCAAATGTCAGATGACAACTGTTGGTTCTTTATCTTCTAATTAGTAAGGATAACAATCTGAAGTCCGTGATTAGCTCTCATGTGGGAAGTCTATGAGATGTTGACAAATTTAGGGTATTGCAAAACCCCAAAATAATCAAACTATGTTTTATTCTACTAGAGGGGATATAAAAAGTAAAAACTAGCCATGCAATGACCTTGACTTCCTAAGTTGTGTCCATTTTTCAGAGGTCATAACTCTTTAAGAAATTATAATCTTTTTTCAGGAAAATATGAAATGTATGTACACATCAACACTTTTCATTAATGTTCTCCCATCAATGTGCAATCCATGCCCAAACAGGTGAATATGGTTACATGAGGTCTCCTAGAACCCCTAAATAGAGTGTTGTTTTTTACACAATAATTTTGCAAATCAACAACCCCAACCCCAAAAAACAATATCACTATACTTGTTGAAGTAGTGTCTGATGATAATAAGGGAACTCACCTACTTTTCCCTATCATGCAATGTACAAGAACACGTGCTTTAATCTTCTCGCATTGCTCTGCAAATAAGAATTATGAGGAAGAACTTGAAATTCAGACCTCTCAAACGGAAACAAAGTACTAATGTTGCTACCGGAAATAGCACAAAACTATAGGTTTCTATGGAATTCTTTTCCTGGAATTGATGGAAATGTTCAATTAAACCTAAATGGGTGTGCAATTAATACAGTTATATGGCATCTAACAAGAAATACATGGTACCAGAATCCATTATGGCAGTCCTTACTAACACTATATAACTATTAGAATAAGGGAATATCAAAGAGGTAATTACCAATAAACCCAATGGCATCATCAAATCGCAAAATTTTATCATCCTGGAGTACAAAATAGGTGAAAGAGTTCTTGTAAAGGTTTTGACAAGCTGGTACAGTCTGTGCACACAGAAGAAAAATAACCAAATTAAAAACATATCAAGACTGCACAATTATATTTCAAAAGTAAATACATCTAAATTAACACTAAAGACAAAACCTACTGATCTCCTAAATTTTCTACTACCAACGCCACCCCTCTCCCCTCCAAGAAACAAATTCAAAATCAGGACTGAGGGACAGAGATCAAGAGGCAATTGTTATATTCAGTTTACACACCTCACGGTTCACTGACACAAAAATATCATCACATCCAAATCATAACCCTCCAATCCCTACAACCTTGTGCCACAACACGCGCAAGCACACACCTCCTGATAGTCGAAAAGCACCACAAAGTTGAGAGCAAATAAATCAGAGAAAAGTAGAGAAGCGGAGAAGAGGGGATACATTGAGGATGTGAGAGATGCCAATGGTCTTGAGAAGTTCACTGCGGGAGGCGTTGTCGTAGCTACCGAGATAGAGAAAATCGCGGAGGATCTCGGAAGGGAAGGCGCTGTCCTGCTTGAACGGCGGCCTCTCCTCGCCGCCAGGCGGCATACGGTGGCCGCACACGCCGCACACCTCCCCATCCTCGTACTTGTGGTAGTGACCGCATATCCCGCACGGGTTCTCCCGCTCCCGCTTCCTCATCGCCGAGAGACGCAAATCAGATCGAGATCTTGGATGAGAGGATAGCACTGAAACGAAACCTAGGAGAGTGAGATTGCGGAGTCGGATCGGAAGTCGAACAGAGGAGGAGCCGAGAAGAGTAGAAGCAACCCTACTGTTTTCTATATTTTTCTTGCGTTTATTTGATTCATTCCTTCTATTGGTTTTTTTATTTATTGTAATTTGTTGTGTAAATATCTAAATGTTCAGTTCAGGTGTAGTAGTTTTCTATGACGGGTATGTAATGTCATCGCTATGGTGAGTAAATGCTACTTCTATTCTTTGCGTTCCCAATTTCATATTTGTGACCTATATTTTGTATCTAAATACTACTGTGATAATAAGACTTAATTTTGAATACCAAAAGTGAAATATATGTTTGTTCGAAATCAATATTTAGAGCATGCAGGACCGGAGACAAAAAATTGACTAATGGAGATTAATTTTTTGAATAATTCTAAATAATATGAAATGCTAAAGTTTCTCAAATTATAAATTGTATATAATAACTAATTTTTTTTTAAAATAAATGGAGGTCAATAATATAAACTTTTCATATAAATTTAAATAAATGGAGGTCAATAATATAAACTTTTCATATAAAATATGAAAGTCATTTTAAGATTTTCATAGCATTTTACAATAAAAAAATATAAAAAAGCATACATAACTACTAATTTTTGAAAAGAAAAAAAAATAAAAGTCAATTAACCCCATTCCATGCATATCTTGTTACGATGTATGCTTTTGCGGTTGTGTTAACCGTGCAGCAGTTGCTACATAAATAGCATAACTATTGGATCCATATGGGATTTCCGCACATGAATCTCAATCAAGCGTTTTACAAGGATGTTCGTGATTCATCATCCTTCATAAGTGTCTTGCCTGATCAAGAATTCCAATTTATCATCGATAGTTGGTAAAAAAATAAAAATTCATGTAGCTTTCTATTTTATACTTAAAATGGCGTTTATTACTAAAGAATAAGTTAAATGGACAACAATATTATATCAAAACTGTTGCGTTTATTAATGCATGAAATTGTAGATATATCTGTTATGATATAGATATATGTAGATTACTTTTCTCTAATCTGAGCAATACAAAAATTAGTAAAAGAAAAAAGAAAGTAATATAACGTAAAATATTTTTTAGGGATGATGTTGGTGGTTCCTTTATATTCAAATTACAGTTCCGCTCAATATTTGGGCAAACACACTGCCAAGAAGAGGTTTTGATGCACCTATAACCATCCGTTGTATTTTCAAATTTCACTATTTATTTTAGGAGCCTGATAATTGTATCTCAAATAAAATTTTTGAATGAGTACCCCAAGTACTTAATGTCTAACTTTCATTTTTAGCACTTGTATTGAAGCATTTAAACCTCTGTTTATAACCATTTATAATGTTACTCGCAAGCTTTTAAAACTCTATCTACAAGTATTTAAATTCTAAATCTGGATAATTTTTAACTCTCAACTACTTTTGTTTTCAAGCCAAAAAAGGAAAGATTTTTTTCACCCACTCTTATTTATTTTTCTCTGATTATTCTCGTTAATTTTTCCGATGATTTGTGATGAATTTTGCAAATCTAAAAATACGAACATTTTATACTCATTTTTTTTCTTTTAAATGAGATCCATGAAGAAATTTTTTGATTTATTTTCATATCGTTGTTTTTTATTTTATTTTATTTTATTTTTAAAGTAATTCATTCTACAGTCAACCATTTAAACCTCTATGTCTATCATTTAAACTATTACGTTCAAGCGTTTAAACCTCAAATCTAAGTTAAAAACATATTTTTTACAACTGACATTTTTTACCACGATGGCCTTCTAGAAGGTTGATATGCCTCTTGGAATGCAACTTTGCAACCATTTAAACTATTATGTTCAAATATTTTTTTTGCACTTCACAAGCTTTAAATCTCGGTCACTTTCAGTTTTTTTTTTCTATTCTGCTTTAGAACCATTTAAACCTCTATTTACAACACTTAATTAGCTATTTTGTTTCAGAAGCATTTAAACCTATGTCTATAGCCCTTCAAAGTATTTGTGTCAAGCATGTAAACCTTACATATAACTTATCAAAGATATTTTTGATAGCAAAAACTTGTATGCACTTAATTTCTATTTTTGCACTTCACAAGCCTTTAAAAATATTTTTAATGGTAAAAATCTCATATATGAGTATATGACACATTGAATATAGCAAGTTAAATCCAATATTAGTACGTACAAGCTAGTCATCATTGCTCTATAGTATGTTAATTTTACACCAGAAAGTTGTATTCGCAAACAATGAAATTTTACATAGATAGCAAGGGGATACAAACCTACAATAAAACTAATTAACATTTATGATATATTTACAAAAATTGTCAGAATCTATACTCAGAAAACTCTTTGACTTCATGAGCCAAGATATCCCCACGACATCCTGGATTTCACAAAATAAACAAACAAACAATTAGATAAAAAAAGGTAAATTTCTCATCCAAAGTCATTAAACTATACTCTGTGTTACAAGTCATTAATATATTATATTACAACATCCATTAGAGTGGCAATTTTACAACATCACAAGAGGACGTGAAGAAAAGAATGAAGCATTTAAACCTAACAATCAACCAAATAAAAAATGAAATATATAGTTATCTAACATTTAAACCTCAACAATAAAGCATATAAACCTGATGTACAGAGCATATAAATTTCAATGATATTATGATCATTAAACAACAATTAGCCACTTGTTGAACTTTTGTGGTTGCATCTTGGAAGGTTCTAGATCTAGTTGTGTTTTAGTTTTATATCCACAAGGCACCTCCAAAATATTCATCAAAATATGCAAAACTAGACTAGAAACAGAAAATACAAGAACACAGAAATTCGCACCTGAATATTAATTAACTTGCTTTTAGGGACTCCACCCCTTGTTTGAACCACCTTGCTAACATGTCGCTTCACTTCGTAGTTTTTCGCCTAAAGTTATTTGGGTCTAATTTAGATTCTTCTTATCGTAAACACAAGTAAAGTCTTACTCTTATTTGCTAGAATCCTCAAAGTATTTTATCATAGTACTCTTTGGACTAGCTAGTTGTACATCTTGAAGGATTGATCTTGTGCTCCTAAACTATATTATAATAATGACCCTCTATGTGTCCAAATCAGCAAATACTGGTACACAAGTTCATATGGCCTATTTGTCAAAATTGTTCCACACATGACCCCCTCAAAAGTTAACATAACCCTAGCCTATATGTCTATTGTTATTCCTCAAAGTTTCAAGTGAAAATAAGCAGTATAACCCCTTGTTTTGTACATTTTTCTCCAGCGATCCAGAATTTCTCAGAATCTGAACCTGTTGGGGAAAAACACGTACCAATAGAAATGTAGTTATCATTTTTGGCCAAAGTAATAAATGATAATATTCTTCACTTCAAACCCTAGTTGGCCACAAAATTTGATGGTCATACACATTTAGGAGCCCTAGTTTTGAGTCCTCCGGAGTTAACACAACCTGCTGCAGTTTTCTGGACAGCAGCAGGTCCTGTCAGTTTCTCTCATTTTTACTCTTGAAAACCCTTATAAATCCCAAGTTTAATACCCAGAATTGATCATCATCTATATACTCAAGCCTCTTCCAACTATGAAGTTGTACCAGAATACAATGAGCTACAGAGAGAGTTCATAACATGGCTTGAACAAAAAAAAAACAGCAAATATATTTATATTAACTCATGCTACAGTCAAGCACATAAGTGGTAGTGCACCTCTACATGGTTAATCAACCTGTAGTTGCATTTGTGATTGAACTGGTACAACAACATTTGTACCAGTAAAAATCCGGAGAAGCTCCCTGAACAACCATTATTAGTTTAATTAGCACTAAGTTCCTGATTTTTGCCAAACTAAAAGTGGATCAGTTTTGTAGTTCTCATGTTAATGAATAGATCAATAAAACATAAATATAGGAAAGATATCCAATGAAGGACAAATCTGTAATTGGAAGGAATTACCAGAAAAAAAAAAAAAAACTTACGAACCTGAAATGGTTTTTAATAGGAGACTTAACTGAAAATATGTATAAATAATGTTCTATATTTTAGTCTTGGTAGCTCGGATTCATTAATTGAAAATATGTATAAATAAGTTCTATATTTTAGTCTTCATAGCTCAGATTTATTAACTGAAAATATGTATAAATAATGATTAGGATAAGTAAAGCAGTAGAAGAAATGATAGAATAATATGACATTAGTTTAAGTCAATAATTTAGAAACAAAAACAAATGTGTACAATGGCGTTGCTACTTCTAGGTGCAGTTTGCATATTGCCATTTTCTTCATCATCCATACAAGTACTCAAATCAAAATTTCTGGTTTCAAAGAAGTAGCAATCTCATTTGAAACCTTAGGTGCTCAATTATGAGGTATTCTCATATAAAATCGTTACATATTTATCCTTTAAATTTGGCTTATAAGCCCTCACATCTATTTTATTTTTTGTTTACAAAAATGACACATCAATTATGTATCTAACAAACAAACTCAAACATTTAAAGTTCACTCATCATGAAAATCTTTAAACCTCAAATAATAACACTTCACTTCTCCAGAATAAAGCATATAATCCTCATGTTTCAAGCATTTAAACTTGACAACTAACAAAATAATAAGCATGCAATACAGTGAGATGTAACATTTTAACCTCAATGATCAAGCAATCAAAACTAAAGAATGAAGCATTCAAACATAACGATCAACTAAATAAAAAAATTTGAAAGTTGAAATAAAATTTTACACTAAATTAAACTGCATGAATTCCATACCTGCCTTCAAGCTTTAGCAGGTTTGAAATAAGGAATTGCCAGAATCTGTTATTATTTTCTTCAACTGTTCATTCTCTAACCAATATTATCGTGGAAGGAGTTGACTCGAAAATAATTAGGTGGATTCAAACTATATCATCTCTCACCTCTTTACCTCAAAACAGAAATTGCAAAATTAATGTAGTCTAATATATTGAATGAACAACAATATGAAAATAAGAGATTAATACTCTCTGTAAGCTAAATTGTGGCCATTAGATTCAAGTGACCTGCAACAGGAATAGGAATCAAGCAGTTGAACTCAAAACATTTTCTAAATAACTATTCACATAATTGAAGTTTGACAATCTAATTTTTACTATCTGATTTGATGAAAAGTGATGAAAACAGGGTGGGTGAGACCAATAATTAGTCAAGAGTTATATTAATTTACCATTTTTCACCATCTCTTCCTGATGCACAAATAAGAATAACAAATCTGGATTTATTTCTTGTAAAACTCAAGTATCAAACATTTAACCTATTAAATCAAACTTTTAAAGCTCACGTATCAAACATTACGATTCCTTGAACAAGTGGTAGATGGTAATACAATGGCAACAATGCTAATAGTACCCCTCTTTGAGTCATTTTATCAAACAGTTGCATGACATATTTCACCTCTTTGTCTTTATTTTTCAAAATGGCATACTTGTGAACTTAAAGCAATAATATCTGACTACCTATAAATAAAGACAAACTAGTCGTTAATATGTACCTGACAGTAGTTGTGATCTCAAGAGACGAGCCGATAAATGGCATCACATTTGTGCTGGTAACACTAAAACCAAGCGCCTCTATATCAATCAAGACCTTCACTAAGGCTCCTTTATGGTTTTTACAGTGGATTTTAATCAGAACTGTTTGTTTTGTCATCTTTACCTCGATTTCTGGCAATGTATTAGATATTATCCCCTGGTTGTGGAAATTCACTGTGCAAGAAGAGTTGTTTGCATCGTCATCTATGTTGTTAGACGAAAGGTGAGATTTCTTTAATACGACAGCTGATTCAACAATACTTTGCAGATTGCGCCTCTAGATCTCGCACTTTGATTGCAATGGCATCTAATGCAAAGGCCAGCTATTGCTGCCTCTGATCAACATCTCTCTCTCTCTTTTGATCAATCTTTGGAATGTTATTCCCTCCTCATCAATAAAATCAGCAGTGTTATTTGCTTCCATTCTCATCAGCGTTTGTGAGATCCGATCAGTGTCAGTGAGATCTGATAGGAGCGATGTTGTGTCAACAAATCCCTCCACCTCTTTGCTTAATCGGAGCTTAGTCGCTCTCTCACGACTGGAGGAGAAGGGGTGGTGGGAGACGGAGGCAGCAGAGGAGGTTACTTTCAGGTAAGGATCGTCGAAGGGGCCGCGATTTGAAGGGTGCGGGGAGGTTGACGAAGATGGAGTGAGTGAGAGGAGAAAGAACGAAGGGAAATAATGATAGAAAAAATAATTTAATTTATTCGAGTGGATAAGGCAGTTGTAATTCATTGGATAAAGTTAGTTGAACTAGTCGGAGACTGGTTCGGAGATGATGGCTTGGTAACATTTCTCTTTATTTTATGTTCAAAATTTGTTAAGGTCAATCATGTAAGTTTCTGTTTAGTTTTTAGATAGACGTATGTTGGTTTCTATGGCTGCTGGGACAGGAATAATTTATGTATTGATACAGTTTTGTGATTTAGGAGATGATTTGATAAGCCAAATAATTGGCGGATGCTGGTAGCAGAGACTGAAGAAGGTATCTTCTCGTTCCTTCTGTATTTCTACCCGGATTCAGTATCCCCTCAGGTATTTCGATGCTTATTGGAATTTCGAGATGAGGATCTATTTTGAGATTCGTGCTAGATTAAAATCGACAATATTGTATCGGATCTGAATGCCGATTCAGTTCGGTTAATTCTAGATGTTTCAGAAATACAGATGGCAATCTATCAATGAATTAGTTTATTTTAATTGAACTCTTTAAGAGTAACGAGTCACATGGTCATATTTAGGATCACATATGCCACATGGTCATGTCTAGTCAGCATCCGATTATTTATTACAAGATTGAAGAATTTTCTACTTTTTTTTAATTTATTTTTCTATTGGTTCGCACATGACCAAGTCACAAAAAAGCCACCCAACATTTTATTTCATTAAGAGGTATCTTTTTAAAAACAAAACTTTGTGTACTACTTCACTGTAACTGGGGCAATCACATTAGTTCGACTCCCCATCTTCTAGCTGTCAAATTACATGTTATTGGATTCATAAATCGAAATGTGTCATCACGAAACAAAAGGAACACAAAGGTAGTGGACTATATAGTTTGTCGTATTTTAATAAAAATAAATATTGACTAAGATAATATTTTTTAAATGTGAGACTTAGATCTAAAGTTAAATAGTTCAACCAGATATTAAACACGTAGGACCGAATACTCTTTTGCCAACACAAAATAAGGAAATGAGGAAGTGAAATCCACCGCACTCGAACCAGCATTACAATTTCGAAACTGAGATACAAAGAACCAGTCTCGTAATTTTCTTATGGAGCAGTTCTTTTCTAAATTCCAAACAGTGTGGCATCAACATTTATTACACTTCTTTAAGACTAACAGTAGTTTAATTAAGACTCAACGCCATTGGAAAATATCTGAGTATTGCACGTCCAAGAGTGTTCCAAACTTCCAATATGATACTCTCATTTGTTGGCAACTTAAATCCTCTCCGTCTGGTACTGATATGACTGAACTCGATGAAAACAATCATGACTTGAATTAGTTATCATCATGATTTCTGCGGTCAATTAAAACTCAACGGCTACACCATTAGAGTGGGAATATTTTTTAATCTGGGCCAGGTGTGAATCTTAACAAACCATTGTAGCAAGGCCCCATGAAGCTATAGGGGCAGCAGCTATGGATCCAACGAGGATAAGAGAACTAAAACCATGCACGACAACCCCATCAGACAGACATGCTACAACAAGAATCGCATGGTTACTTGGCTTCAAGAGAAGTCAAGAAACCAAAAGTACTAGATGTTAGCCTCAGACAATTACGAACATTAAGTACTTTCGAGTACTAGTCTACAAACACATCCATGAAAGACTCTCGAGTCCTTTCATAATCACCTGCCACAAAACACAACACTGCTACAAACAACAATCAGAATACTTTACCAATCAAGCATTACTTAATCTAGCCACAAAACTTACTAAAAGGTAGATATATATCTAAACATTATTAATAAAGGTGACCGCCTAATATCATAAATAAGATATCTAACACAACAAACCCCCAGCAAATCAGGGTGAATTTGGACTTGGTTCGGTGCCAGACACGCAGGAGGCTGCATCAGCAACAGTCACAGTACTTGAAGCGGTGGGGGATTTCAAGCTTTCTCTCCTGTCCTTGGCAGCAGATCGAACACCATTTGCACCATTGACAGATAACCTCCTATTTGCTGGACCTGCAGATGCGGTTCCATTTGATTTTGGCCCCACCACCTTCTTCGAGCTGAGTGGTTTGTTAGGACTGTGGTCGTTGACTACCAACTCACTGACGTATTTCTTCTGATCCTAATAAAAGTAAATAAATGTAGCTAACTTAGCCTTGAAAGTTACAAAGGAATTTTAGATTAATTACCAAGGCAGTATGCTACCCCACGTGGCAATAGTTCAAGTCATGATGGTTTAATTTTTAAACTGCAATTAAGACAACCACCTCACATTAGTTTGAGAATAAACTTAAAAAAAGCAAGGAAAATAAGAGCATGTGTGTCTAGAATATACCCAACAAGTACAATGGCAAATACATCAGTATACTCCATACATTAAGGTAATAAGATCTGTTCACTATTAATTGGTTTTACAACGCACTATGGAGTTTTGAGTTACAAAAACATACTCTTAATCTGCGCTTCTCCTCTTCTCTCTCATGACGAAGCATGAGGTACTCATCCAGCATGGCCAAAAGGGGCACACCATCATACATGAAGGATGAGCCTCTGTCCTCTTCCCATGCTCTCGTCTTTGCCACCAGTGTGTCAACAAGAGCTAGAAAGACCATATAGCAAATTATGGATGAGATAACTTTTCAAACGAAAATAATTATCAAAGTGGTGAAAAGATAAACATGTACCTGGAATCTTGTTGACCAAAATGCGAGCTTTCTCAGCACGCTTGAGGTTCAAATGAGCACCGCGGCTTGAGCTGTATCTGTTCTCATCCTGTCATAAATTAAAATGATTTTAAAGTTGAGTGAGACACCTAGAAAGAATAACAAAATTCAAATGATCCTAATGAATTATACTTGATTGTTCTCAGGACTATCGTTGCAATGATACTCCAAATATATTCTGTTTACTTATATGTGATGTCTGTCATTACTATTCTTTGAAACTCCAAATATCAAAAGTACTTCATGTTAAATGTCGGTCACCACTCTGTTGTTTGATCAATCTTTTTAAATTCGCTATTCCAAATATCAAAAGTACTTCATGTTAAATGTCGGTCACCACTCTATTGTTTGATCAATCTTTTTAAAATTTATTTAGTTTGATAACAAGAAGGATTAAATACATAAAGCATTCCCATTTTCTGCTTTCAAGAGATGAAGGAGAACTCCAAAAAAGATTAAAATAAATGCAATATAGTTATAAAAAAAAGTTGGAAAACAAAATCAAACACTGTAAAGAAAAACCACACAGGATACCTGTACTGTGTGGTATATGCCAAAATGTTAACGAATTACAAGCATTACCTGGTTATAATCTTCAAGCCAGCTCTCTTCATCACAAGCCGACATCCACCGCTCGACTTTGTCTAAAATATCCTTCCGGCTGAAAGACTCCTCCTTGGCCTTGAGAATTTGGTTGTCCATGTCAGCGATTAATTCTGAAGGTTCAATGCTCCCCGCTTCAATCAGAACCATAAGTTTCTCTCTTAATGTCTTTGTGTCAATCACTACATGTGCAGTAGCAAAGATTTCTTCTAGCTCTGTTTGTTTTTTCAAGGCAATCTCCTTCATCTTGCTCGATTTAAGCTGGTCTAGCCTCTCTACCTCCACCTCAGCCTAATAAAAAAATAAATAAAAAGAACAAAAGATACAAGGGCTCAACCATTATTCTTCTTCTTTCTTTTTTATTTTGGCACACTCATAGCAGTGCTTTATTGGGAGAAAAGAAAATTGGTAACTAAATATTTAACTTTGAGAAAATCAACTCGTCTCCAACTCCTTTTGTTGAATCTTGGTCTTGGAATAAGAAATTTTGTTTCGGGTTTCCCACTCTAGGATGTAGTTCATTCCAAAAAGGAACCAGCCATCCTAGAGACATCAAATAGAACAATACATTTCCTCTTACCCTCAAATCAGATTCATGTTCCGCATGATAAAGAGAACAACCCAAATTAATTCCTGCCCTAAACCCAATTTTTATCAACACTTGCTCACAAGATAAGCCTATCCACTAGTCTTATATATTTAAAAATAATAATAATAATAATAATAATCCTAGTTGTTTTCCAATGTTCCTACAGTGATCCCCAGAAATTAAGGCAAAAATAATAGTATGATCTTAGCAGTCAAGCTTACTTGCTCAATCAAATCAAGGGCTAGAGCCCCATCAGCTGTGACCTCATCAACAGTTGCAGACATGTGGCAAGTGACATGATCAAAGAAACTACGCTCTTCTTTTGGGGTCTCCATGAGATTCCACAAGTCTGACAGCTGCATTGCTAGCTCTTGAAGCTGGCAAAAAGGAACTAGTATTTAAATTTATAGCTCACCATAAAATTTTATATTTGACAAGGATTACTATATAATGCAGCTAAACTTAAGACATCCGTGGTTTGCATGTTAGCATAAATTCATATACTGTTTAGAATGTTCTAAAATTTCAATCAAGAATCTATTTTCCCTTTCTTGAATTATTGATACATAGCTTTTGATAAATTTGACAATTTAAGAGCATTTTAATGATCGGACAACTCAAGCGAAACCTGCTATGTGTATTAAAGGACTATGCAAATCATTTCCACATGCATAACAACAAAATTAGGGCAATTTACTAGTCAACTTAAAATATCTTCCTTCAATATTTGAGCTATCTGCTAATTAGTAAAGAATTTGATTGGTCAAAAAGAGTAAATTAGCATACCTAAACAAAATGTTGCAATATTAATAGTGACAGTGACAGAACATTTTCTTGAAAAGTAACACATACCTTGTGCAGCCTTGTCTTTTTATCTTCCTTTAGAGACACAACAGTCTTGTCAAGATTGGATAGAGTATCGTCACTAATGCTTTTGCAATTCACATCAATCGAATCATCTAGGCTGGGGTGCACCTCAGTTATTGTGCTGAAGAAATCCATACCAAGTACGGTGCACAAGTCATGCACCACACTCACATAGTCTAGAACCTTCTGCTGTCTGTTACTCTGCCAGGACAGTGCAATCAATTTAAGAGGATCAACCATTTTAACAAACGAAATTCAGAACATCTAACAGTAATTCTGATATTCCGAGATTCTGGAAGGGAACAGATGGGGAAAGGGGGTAAAACAAGATCAATAAAGCAACAACTGACCTTCTCTTTCTGTAGTTCCTGAAGCTGAGCACGAAAATCCTCAAGCTTCTCAAGGGACAAGTCATCCTCATCTACCTCCGGTGGACCCACTTCATCGCCCACCTCAAGTGTCCCAGCAATCTCACCACAGATTTTCTCGATCTGGGATTGCACATCAACAAATTCCCTGACTCTCTCTTCCTTCTGCTTGTTCAGCTGATTCAGTGTCGGCGCAATGGCAGCTAGCTGTTCTTTGATAGTTCCAGATGATTTCTCAGGCTGCGATAGAGTCATTATTAATTCAAATATGCACTTCAGAAGTTCAAATGGAAATCAACTAGAATGGCTATGTCAGTGGTCATGAAGCAAGGTTTAATTTGAATTTTGATTGATTGGTTAGTGCACATATAGCACTAACACAAATTTAAGAACATGATTTTTGCTGCATGAGAAACCTTTTCATGTTTGTACCAGTTTTGTCTATCATCTTCTTAGATCTGATATACTTCTGAAATATTTTTTTTGAATTATGATTGTTCGGCCAACCTTTGACAGTGTTCACTTGGGGGCTCTTATCCCATAAATAGAAGAGTCTGTAGTAGAGAGATAGGATAAATTTATCCAATTCTTCCTATTTAAACAGGTCTTACCTTTCAAATTGCATGGCATCTTATATGTTTAAAACCAATAAAAAAAAATAACCATTCAGAAAAGGCACCACAGTCACTTTACTTACAGTTCTAACAATGGTCTTTTCTCCAAGAGCAGAGAGGAGCCTAGCAAGCTCGATTTTAGAATCATCAAGTGCTTGGATCAGTAAATCTCTTGACTGAGTCGCCATATCAACTTTTCTTTTGTACACATCCAAGCATTCCTGATCCAGCTGAAGCAGTATCTTATCACGATCTTCATCACTCTCACCCACTTCATTCCATATTCTCTGAATAGAATGCTCTTGTTATGCATACTATTTTTTCCATGTTCATTTCTTGAACAAAAGATATGACGTATCCAATTTGACATATTATAAAGAAATTTCAACTATGAGTATGGGCATTGTATAACTTCCAATTTATTTCAGCCTCTATTTGAAAGCCAGTATAATACAGTGTTTAGTATAACTCATTACTTGTATGAAGAAATTTCAACTAGGAGTACCTGAAGTTGCTGCAGCAATGAGCCGCAAGTGTTTTCCCCGAAAGATGGATTTTCAGTACTTGTGATCGCCATTAAGAATATGTAGGAGGCTCAAATCTGGATCCAAAGCAGAGGCACGGTTAAATAGAGAACTTCAAGACAAAGTTAAAACAATTTAAGTGGGAATTGCGTGGTATTAATCGTATCTAGATACCTAGAACCAAACAGGAAGGCCAAGCAAGCAAATGATGACTGCAAAATTGACTTGATGTTTGTGCAGAATAGGCTTCCAGTTCCTACAAAATAAACCATGTCACAGGCTGTCAATAAATGAACAAAGCTAAACAAGAGTAGTAGCTAGTAAATTATACAGTCCATGCTAATTATCTCACAACTGTTACTGTGAAATACCTTGGTAAAGATAATTTTCACTAACAGGTAGTAATTATTAACCAAAATACTGAACCTAACACAGTATTGAGGAACAATTGAATTGCTTAACATCGCATTTTAGAAATCAAAGCTGGATGCGCTGTGCATGTCATAAAAGTAAGTATATTCTGAGTAACAAGTCCTGCATATTATGAAATTGTTTAGCTGTATGGCAAATTAAGGTTCACCAGCACAAAAATTAACAGATCAGAAAGTCTGACCTTCAAATCAAGGAATTACAACAAGAAGACCTTGAACAATAGTAGGAACACAAAGCAACACGGAATTTAGAAAATAAAACGAGTGAATGTTGTCCGATCAAGTTAAATTGACAGTGCATTACGACTAAACCTCTTCTAACCTTGCAAGATCAAGAGTAAAACCCTCGCAAAACCCACTCCAGAGAAAATCTAAACCCACAGGTTACCTCAGATCGAGTTAAATATAGATCTGAGACGACAACTCTGATCTGGGGCAGCAAAGGCTCGTCGGAAACTTAAAGAAAGGGAAAAGCAAGAGGTTGCTCGCGAGATCACGAGATAAGATCAAAATGCAACTGCGAAAAGCGAGACAAAAATAGAAGGAAAGAGAGAGGAGAGAGAAAAAGGCTTACAATGTAGGATCTGAGTGCTAGGGTTTTTGTCTATAACAGATTCAGCTTTTTTCCCTTTGGGATCTGAGGTGAGAAAGAAGGGAGATCGTTTTTCTTTCTCCGAGTGGCGAGAGTGAGTGAGTGTGTAAAAACTAAAAAGAAACTGGGGACGGAGTAACTAGCGGCACTAGGCAGTTCTCGAGCACATGAGCGTCGTAATAAAGTTATTTAATTTATTATTATATTTAAATAATATTTTACATGTATACCTTTAAATGTTTAATAATTACAGAAAATTAAAGCAGGTAGATAGTATGAGTTGGATTTGGATGGCAAGAATTTTGAAGCAGTTCGATGAGAAACAAGTTTATAACAGTTATTCAAATTGAACTTGAGCTAGCTCGATTATTTATCTTTTATTTTAAAAACAAACGTGTAAAATAACTAAAAAGTTATATCTATTGCGATATTGATATTCCATTGATTATATCATCATAATTTAACGTAATATTTACATTTAGAAATATTAAATTAAATAATATAATTACATATTAAGTTATTTTTGGTCTAGCTCCAGCAAGTCAATAATTTGTACTATGTAACTCAACTCGCAAGTTTTTTTTTTTTTAATATTTGATGAAGGAAAAAGGTTCTAAATTATTTGACATATAAGTATAATTTAAACATAGAGAAATTGTAGACTTTTGAATTTAAACCTTTTAAGATAATAACAGCGAACAAGTATATGTAACCATGCAATCAATCATATATTTATATATAAAAAAATTTGTTCATAACTTGGGGGAATATTCAAATTCGCATGGTATATTGTCAGTAGGCTGACAAATAAGATAACCAAGTTACGACTAAATATTTAAAATTCATAGGTGTATTCAGCAAAAATTACACCAAATAGTTAATTGAATAATTGATCTTTGCCTCGCTAAATCTCGCAAGAGGGGCAGGGCCAGTAAAAGTAACATTACAGTCAAAGGGAAAGGGCGCGGCAATCGAGAAAATTAAAATACGCCTGGTGCAAACCACACTTCCTGAAGCATCCTCCAGCAGAGTCACTTGTACTTCTGCAATTTCGCCGATTTCAAAACCCTGTTTTTTCAGTAGAAAGTAGCTCTCCATTTGAACGGAACTGAAGGAAAAAACAGGCACCTTAAACAATCGATGAATTAACAGGATGTCTCCGGTTGTCTATGATAATGGAGAAGTCATGTCCGTTACGTCAAGCATATCGTCTGGTACGGTCAAAGAATAAAGCCGGGACCAGCGGCATTTATTACGAAGTAATTCCAATAAAATGTTGAAATTACACATGGCAGTGTCGTGACGATATGCACATGCTTCTCCTAATTGCCGGGGTTTATGATGAAAATTGAAGTAGATTGCTAAAATGTTAATTGAATTAGATGTATCCTAGGGCTGCAAACTAATCAAACGGAATCGAATTTATACCAATTTAAGTTTGAGTTTGAATAAAATTTAAATTAAACTGATTTAATTTGTTTCGAAACGAACTAATTTTAAATCCAATTAATTACAAACTACAAATTTTTCGAATCAAAGTCAATCAAATCACGAACTACAAATTTATTTGGCAGCCCTAGTTATAATGATAGTTTATACATTAGTTTTTTCTCGCTGACACGATTTTTCTTTACTTTTCACGAATTCACACTGATGGATTATGGATCAACTCAAGATTTCCTTAGCTGTTACGTTGCTGGATTTATTAAAATAACGATATGGACCTAGTCAAATAGAATTTATTTCATTGTTAATATGTTACGCTGCTGAAATATTTTTCTACTATAAGTTACCGTTATATTAATAATTTTGAGTTCTAATATACGTTTGGTTCCTGCATTATTAAAGATTGATAGTTGAATCCATTAGTTGCATTATTTGAGACTCGAATCTAAATAGTTCGCGAATCAATTCCGGGTGAATCATACTCAATTTGAGTTTGGTTTGAATAAAATTCGAACAAAATTGATTCGATTTATTTCAGAATGAACTAATTTCAATCAAATTAATTACAATTTTTTTTAAATCAAACTCAAATCGAATCACAAATTATAAACTTTTTGTGCAGCCCTAGATGTCTGCATGTAACACAATAGATGATAGGATCCAAATGATAACGCATTAAGTACTTCGCTAATGTTATGCTAAGTGCCTAAGTGGCTACCAAACTTTTTATCGTGCCACCATTATGAATTTTGGAATATATGTATTTGTGTTATTTGTAAATTTTGAAACTGAACATGGAATATTAATTTGATTGTTGCAAATAAATTTCTATTTGTTAGGTATTACAATAATAACAAGATCACTGTTCTAAATGGCTAGTTATAGTTACATTATAACTTTTGTTATGGCAATATGGGCTATATATAACTAGCTACTTAGTGCAATCGCTTATTTTTTTGAACCGTCTCACTATACCGCTGTAACGGCTATTTAAATTATTGATTGAGACTAAAATGCTCTTTTAAACGTCAGGATTAAAAAAAAAAAATGCTCTTACAACCGCATCTATGTATAAACCAATACAACCTTTGAATTTTCATAATTATTTGATGACAATATCAGAATTCAGAAGCACCGCGCTTATTGTTTTTTCTTAATCTATACATGAGAAATGCATTTTAAGAAAATATTGTTTCCTTTTCTGATTTTTTGGTACTGTTTATTACTTTATTTATTGATTTCTGATTTTACTAAAAAAAAAATAGGAAACAACAATGACTAATTAACTACGTTGAATTTCTTGTTCTGACTAAGTCCTTAAACTCTCTAAACTTGTTCAGTTTTTGGTAATTTAGCCCAAATTCATCATTCACAGTTTTTTTAGGTTCACTCTCGTTACTATTCACGTGGGAAGAAAAAAAATTCAGTTTAAGGGCCTGTTCGGCCGACAAATGAGAATGGACATGGGTACGGGAATTGAACTGAAAAACACTGTTTCCGTGAGAAAACAAAAATTCAACTGAACAAGACCTAACTGATTTTTTTTCCCACATAAACAACAAAAAACAGTTCAAATTTTCACTGATGCTACGCTTACACCTATTCCCATCAGTGGACCGAACAGGACCTTAGACTACATAAATGTAGGTGAATCTTTGTAAATTAATATTCTTAAACATAAATCTCTAGATTATCTGAGTGAATTTCAAACGCTAGATTTCCTAAACAGATCCTATAAAAAAAATACGGGACTAATACGATATTGTTTTGAGATCATTATATCAAGATCCGTTTATAACAAGTTCAAAAATTAATTTATTCTTAATTTTTTATGAAAAAAAAAAATAGTTCAAAGGCAAAACCTACAAATTTTCAACAATATAATAAATCTCGAAGTTTCGAATCTCAATTACATTTACGAAGTATCAACAATCGCGAGTCGTAATAATAAATTGGCGCCAAGAAAAATAATTATAAAGTTAGTAACAGTGTTTACTCAGATTCAATAGTATTTGTGTCAGTGACAGAAAATATTTTGGACTGGCCTCAGATTAGGATTCAATTCATATGTGGCCACAATCATGTGAAAATGTACAATTACGTCTGTAGATAAGTTATAATATCAAGTTATCAACAATAATTTATTTGACAACTATGATGAATGACCAAATAATTATTACAATAAAAACAATTAGTCATTTATCAAACAATTTAAAAATTAACGGTTCAATTTTGTTGACACTTAAATAAAGATCAAACAATTAATTATTAGTACTTCAATAAATTTATAGAGTTTGTCTCTGCTCTCAAAAATATATTTATAATTTTGTATTTCTAAGTTTAATAACTAACTTATTAGTTTTATAAGTTTTCTCACTTGTAATTTGTAAAACAAATTTAGTCATCAACACATTATTTCTCGTGTTTCTTATACACATTGATTATGTGTTGTAAATAACAGTATGCGCTCATTAAAAAGACAAAGTATCATCAAACGATTAATCAATATGCAACCGATTAATCAAAATTTTATGGATAATTTTGTGTTTCTATTAAAATTATGTATATATATACTCATAATATATTTAAAATGATTAATGTGATCAGTTAATCTTATCAAATAAATTTACATCAACTTAACTTTCTTATAAATTAATAAAGTTGAATAGAATTATCATTTAGAAGAGATTCACAATGCAAAGCATATAATTGATGCGTGCCAAAAGCACCAAAAATAAGTTCCTTACTTTTATTAAGATTTTGTAGAAATGATAAGTAAGGGTCGAATCCACAGAGAGTAGTTTTAATTTATGTTTAACGTGACTGAAATAAAAATTGGGGAGAATTTTTACCGTAGCAAACAGATGACAATAAATTTGATCAAATAATTTAAAAGATTCCAGTTCTTGGTTCAGTTTCCACCAAATTTTGATTGCTTAATCAATTGTACCGCACTTCCTACTCTATTTATAGAATTAATAACCGTAGATAACAACAAGCTCTGTTATCCCAATTTCTCCCAATATGTAACCAAGAGATGCTCGTTGGATTACACCTAACTGCTGGACAATCTAAGACAAGTTCTATAGATTTAGTGCAACAATAGCATTATTGGTCAGAGAACAATAGGTTAGTCTAAGCAACAAAATCGGATGCCCTATTTATTTAACTTAGGTTGTGTTATCCTTAATGATGCACGATCACTAATTTACTACTTATGAATCAAGAGCAACAACAATTACAGATTGAAGTCCTAATTCTAGCATCTGATAAATAAATGAATGAAATAGCAGGCCAAAACTAAATCAAGCATATAAAAATCATAAACATTAAACTCAGAATAACACAATCAATTCCTAAAAAGAGTAAGAAATAACGTTACAGTAATTGATTATTGCATGAACAAAATCTTAGATTTCAACATCCCCTTGAACTAGAAAAGAAAAGCCTAGTCTCGCATGGTGAAAGAGCACATTACAAAGAAAAAAAAGATAAAATATTTGTATACTTCCGTCCCTTTCTTTATAGGCTACAAAATACTTGGACATCAAGTAATTTGCCCTCCAGATAATTATCTTCCAAAAATCTCTAAATATCTGATATCTAAAAATCCTTTCCATAATTATTTCTCCAGCACAGAAATCCAGATTATGCTTCTTTATATGAATATTTGCTCAGGATATGTTCCGAAATCAAAGATACTTAAAATATAAAAATTGTAGAAATCATTCTCAGCTTTCCATACAATTTTGTTTCAGCCAATTCAGAGTTGATATGAAAGAGATCTGGCTACAATACCAAACGTTGCCGCAGTTGTCCAGATTGCATGATTTATTTCCTTTTTTTCACTGAACTTCTTCATTTGCTCCTGTAATCAAAATATCAATTTAGTGAACTAAACTAGGCATAAATTATGCACAAAAGAATAAGTATAAGAGAATAAATATAAATATATTTTTGTACTTATCAATAATAGATTAATCGGACAAATCAGTTGATTTGATAAGCTAAATAATTCAGTATACAAGAATCATAACACAATAAATGACCGACTAAAAAGCCTACGAATCTTGTATAAAAAAGAAAACTAAACGGAAATAAATAACCGATTAAATAAAAATAAACAGAAACAATCGACCAATTAATCAAAAATATCCACGAAATCCTATCACACACTTCCACCAAATTTATTTGTGACTGCCACCTACTAGATAGCTGATCAATTGACCGTTTAATTTTTTTTTTTTTTTACAGCAACTGAATATGGTCTTGTATCGAACTTGTGGTCAGATAAAAATTTAGGGTCCGATCGGCAGCTCAGTAGAGAATAAGAATAGATGTGATAATAAAAAATTTTGAACTAAATTTTACTGTTCACTGTGAGAATAAAAATTTAACTTTAAGCAAAAAAATTTTCTCGTGATAAACAGTAATCTGCCGAACGAGTCCTAGACAGTCATCTCTCAGGATTTATCTTCCAAAAATATCTGGATCTATTTCCGCCAAAGATTCGTAACTTGTCCAAATGATTACTTTTTGAGATACAAGCCAAACCCTGGGGCAGCCCGGGCAGGGGACCAAGTCAAGGACTATTAGAAGAAGTGTTAACTGTCAAGTAAAACAAAGATGAACCTAATTCACATGGCTTTAAGATTCGTGAAAGAAATGATTGTCGGTATGATGCTTAACGGTAGAGCAAGCGACCATGCCGCTGCGTCGTGCATTTCAGCTTTTTATTTGCACTTTCCATGCTCTGGGGGCCAAATTCTTTGTCCTCTCTACAGAGGTGTTTTTTTCCTGCACAATCTTCTCCAGCTTCAATGTACTGGAGTCTCCCGTGTTTGCAAACGCTATTAATTTATTTGGCAATTAAGTA
Source organism: Carex pumila (assembly GCA_033356055.1). Lineage (NCBI taxonomy): Eukaryota > Viridiplantae > Streptophyta > Magnoliopsida > Poales > Cyperaceae > Carex > Carex pumila. The sequence goes on from JARJHM010000372.1 coordinate 45,713, forward strand.
TATATGAATGATATTTTTGAGTGATAACTAGACTAGAATTGAATAATTTACATATAATATGATTAATAGTATGTTGGACTTAAAATTTAATTGGGTCAATATTGATTATTTTAATCTAAATTTTTTAATGACAAACAACTACTTTAGACTGTTTAATTACGAATTTAATAAATACTAATTTAAATAAAAGTAGGTAGTATAAGTATAATATTGTTTAGTTGATATACTATAGTACAGCTCTGATAACACGTTATTTAACAAACGACTAAATGTCAATAGTGTCAGCATCTAAAATAATAAATTATTCGTTATTGCGATATCAATAATTGAGAAACTTGCTAGATATGTAATTATCAACTTATCATGATTAACTGATTATAACATGATGAATTGAATGATCACAATGATGTTTCAAAATAAATAGATTAAATTAAATTGTAAATTTTAATTTATAGGTATGTTATTGGACACACATAGAGAATAAAATTTTATGCAATTTAACTATTGTTCGATACATCAAGAAATATTAATTTCGGACCATCGAAGTTTCAAGTGACTTGATTTATGAATGCAACATTAACTAAATCCACTCATTTTTTATAATTACAATACACATATGGCATAAATTATGTTAATAGTATAAAATTTGAAATTTAATATTTACTTATAAACATCATCATATTTGTCAAAAGAAAAAATATATCAAGTAAATCTCCTCTCATAAAGAGGGCAGGACAACCAAAATGGAGAGCATGTCTCATCCCGTTTGCAAGAATTGAGAAGACGGGGAGCATACGATACTACGATCTTGACTTGTCCGTTTTCGAAAAGCACTCAGCAGTGGTGGGGCCGATGGTACAGAAAATCACATGCCACTCACGTGCCACCTCAGCTCTCCCAAATCCCAATCATTCGGCTATTATCTTCGCTGCTGATTTTGTATTTTGTTCTAATCCTCTTACCAAGTTACCATGCATACGCCGTATACGCGCTATATTTGTTTACCACCTTTTACATTATTCCTTGATAATCTCGCATTTGAATTTGTGGGGTCAGTATAAAATGGGCCGGGTCAAAACGCCAATTATAGGCCTTTTCTCGTTGGTTTCCAACTGGCCCAATATACCGATTTGTCTGATTTGGAGGGGGTCTAGTTTAACTTCCTGCTCGCTTTTCCATTCTTCGCAACGAAGAAAACCATCTCCATCTACTCGTTCCAAATAATTTCCTTTTCGATCTTTGTCAATAGATACACTGATACACATCTCCGATTTTTCAATATCGCAATCGCGTATCATCTCTGTCTTTGTCGATCTCGAGTTTTCTCTTAAGATATCTAGGGTTTAGCCATGGCGAGTGACGCGGAGCCAGCAAAGGTGCTTCTCCCGTACCTACAACGAGCTGATGAACTGCAGAAGCACGAACCTCTCGTCGCCTACTACTGTGAGTAGCTCGAACCCTAGGTCTAATTCTCTAGTTCTTGGTTCGATTGTGTCTGAAGCGTGAAATACAGGTAGGTTGTATGCGATGGAGAGAGGTATGCAAATTCCTGCAAAGGATCGTACCAAGACCACCAACAGTATTCTCATATCTCTCATGAATCAGCTGGAAAAGGTTAATCTCTGATCCTTTTCTTCTTCTGGAGTAGTAGGACAGGCAAAGAGCCCACTGTAGACTCCGATTGGTTCTTTTCTTTTATTTTTACTTGTTTTTATTTACTTCAGTTAAATTGATAAGAAGAGAATGAATATGTAGAAGTGAATGAATATATAGATTTGAAATTAGTTCTATTTTGGTATTTTATTTTTTTTCCAATATCACTAATGTTCTCTTGGTGGCATATTATATGATTATACTGTTAGTCAGCTCTAAATTATATGCACTGCAGTTCTAGAGCTTATGAAATGAACATTATTTGAAAATATTTCTGTAGGCTTATATCGTCAGCCCCTTCTCCCCAGTGTAGTCTTTCTCATTGTTCTCCTTTAACTGTGCAACTTTGTATCTCCCTTTACTCAGATTTAGTCTTAATTGGGAATAATAAGATTGATTCAGGTCAAGTTGATTTATAATAACAAAATCAAGGTTTCTTCAGGATAATTTGTGGCTAATCTGAGCAACAAGGAAAATTAGATAAACCTTGCTTTCCATCCAAAAGTTTTTCTCTAGACTATTTGACTGGGATAATTTGGTACAGGAAGTTCCATTGTTTATCAGCCAAGATGCATATAAATATGTATCTGCTGTTGCATTTCATGTAGGATAAAAAGACACTAAAGCTTGCGCCTGATGACAACCTATACCTGGAGGGATTTGCATCAAATGTATTTGCAAAAGCTGACAAGCAAGATCGTGCCGGCAGAGCTGACTTGTACAGTAATCCAATCTCTCTTGCTTGCCCCTCTACCCAAAAAAAAAAAGCACATGCACACATCCCAGCCAAGTGCATGAGCACCAAAAAGATAGAAAAAACAGATATACAAATCCCGTGGCCACCCTGGTGCTATCTGCTAATAGTATCCGCCACCGCCATCCTGACCTGAATAACAGGCACCTGCCACATCTATTTTTGATGCCAATAACCATGAATAAACATAGAACAGCAAACCATTGCGTTCCATTCAACTTAATTTTTTTAATGAGTTTTTCTTTTTCAGGAACACTGCAAAGACTTTCTATGCAGCTAGCATTTTCTTTGAGATTCTAACCCAGTTTGGTGAAGTCCAACCTGAGGTAAGCCTAGCTGGTGATTACTGTATTGTCCTCTTTATCTTAATTTGGTTCGTTTACTTTTATCATATGGTTCACTAATTTTGTATAGACATCCGAGTGATGCTATTGGCCAGCTCAGGGGTGGAGCCAGACCTTCAAACTATGGGGGTTTAACATGAATGTGGGTCAATCATATAAATTTTATGCTGTGAATGGGGGTCAATTTTACAGTACCCATAGCATTTTCCATAGCATTTTATTCTGAACTATATAGAAAATCACAAATAAACACAAAAATTTTGAAAAACAAATGGGGGTTAATTGAACCCCATATGTTGTTAGTACCTCTGCCCCTGGGCTAGCTTGTCCCTGTTTAAATGAGAAATATTGCATTTGGTACCCCATAAGAAACACAAAGAAAGATAAAAACCATTTAGAACTTAACCAGCAGAGTGGAGCAGATGCAAAATATCACTCCATGTTTTTAATTGTTGAATAATTGATTTACAGCTGGAGCAGAAGCAAAAATATGCAATATGGAAAGCTGCAGATATTAGAAAAGCAATAAAAGAAGGAAGAATGCCTGAGCCAGGTCCACCTGGTGGTGAGAAGGATATGACTTCTCCATCTGACTCCCCTTCGGGATCTGTTGTAATTCTTTAATCTCTGATCTATTGTGACTTCTTATTCAGTCTCTATTGTTCAACGGGGTTAGGTTGTCCCAAATGCCTGCATAAAATTGTAGAGAATTCTAGATAAGTTGAATTTGAATTTGGGATCCCTTCTTTAATGTGTGTATAGGTGAATCTGAAAGTTCTATAGTTTTAACTTAGTATCACAATCATGAGTTCTTTACGTATATGCACTATCTGTTAACATGTTCAAGTTTTTTGTATGTTTCTTTCTCTAATTCTTTTCTTTATCATTTTAATGGCATTTAATTTTGTTTATGGAATTAAGGATTTGGGAAGAAGTCAAAGTTTCTCTATGGGACAGCAAGGCAGTTTTGACAGGCCACCACCTCAACCCTCAGATAAGGTTGGTTCTCATTTTTTTTCTGACAAGCTTTTGTTACTGATCTGATTGAAACTGGTGCAACAGCATATGTTTGGGTATACTACACACTGGTTTTGCTTATCTTTTAGTTCATTTTTTTTGGGATAATTTCTTAGATTCTGAAAGACCAACGGTCTCCATAAACTCTTAAAATCCTGTTCCTTGCACCATACGAGGGTAACTAGAGTACAAGTTGGTATATGCTGATAATGTATGTTGTCTTGAGTAAATAAAAGATGGAAGGTTTCTATAGTGATAATAGTACTATCATCTAGCATTTGCTAATGATCACAGTACAATAGTAATTTTAAGTTTTTTTCTATAAAAGATGAAAAAACTAATGGCAGTAAAATTGGTGCTAATATAATAGCAGTTGGTGGCAATGATTTTATAAATAATAAATTTGAAAGTTTTCTTCCTGTAGCAGTCTCTAGAAAAGGATCTAGAAAGAAGAATGAGCTTCTCTTCCAACTACAAAGCAGCACCAACTGATCACACGCCACTAAACCAACACCCTCCACCTGACCCCACCCCATCCCAGCACTCTCCCACGCCTACTCACTACACACCTCCCCCTTACACCACCTCCTCCAGCTATCCATCTCCAACAGATGCACCCCAGTACTCACCCCCACCTCCACCTCCTGACCCTGCTTCATATCCCCAACAATACCACCAAGACGCACACTATACACAGAACTCCTTCCCTACCGATAACCCTTCCACCTCTTTTCCTTATCCTAATTTCCAATCTTACCCTAGTTTCCATGACAGCACCTTACCTTCTGTACCATCTCATCAACCCTCTTTCTACACTGACCCGAACCAATTCCAGAATGTGTTTGCAGCTCCCCCGCCCTCAACTTCTGTTACCATTCCTCCTGTTACTGCCCCTCCTGTTGCTGCCCCTCCTGTTAAGAACACTCCAGTTGCACTATCTGTGCCGGTTGCAGAGAATTACCATTATGACAGCTCCTACCAGCCATCGGTGGAGAAGATATCTGAGGCACACAAGGCAGCTAGGTTTGCAGTAGGTGCACTTGCATTTGATGATGTGGTGGTTGCAGTTGATCATCTTAAGCGTGCCCTAGATCTCCTGACGAATCCCGTGGCTAAGATAAATTAATTAGGTTGAACTATTCTTTTTCAAGTCTTCTTTCATTAGAGGACTGGTGAGATGTCAAAAAGAAGATATAATGTTGATGATGTATATGCATTCTAGTGCTTTGGCTTGAAACGTATTAATTTGGAATCGATTGATGATTGGAAACTCTCGTATATGGTTATCATGTTGAAATTTTCATAATACTTGTGCATTCCCCCTTTCAGGGTGTTTTTAATCTTGTGCTGGCTCCTGTGTTAAGATTTGATGATGGTGCGTAATAAATGGTTTCCAGACTTTTTTTTTTTTGAGGGAAAGCCCGTGGGCATGTTTCACAGACTTGTAACATGCTGAATTGGTATAATGGTTGTATGCTATTGTTTTTCATCTGAAGTGGAGATATTACACTGCATGCTTAGCATCAGTGGCAGAATATGATTATTTCATTTGAAAGCACTGGCGTGATAAGATGTACTTAGGAACGTTGGTATTGGTGAAATGGTACAAAATTCTAAATCTTTTATCATGTCTTCATTTTTAAATTTTAAATAACTCAAAGTTTAAAACTTAAACGTTAAAATAAAACCGTTAGATGTTATTTATGTTATTTTCTCTATATATTCATAAAAAATTATCACATTTTTATTTTGCTTTTATGTGAATCAATAAGTTGAAAAATTAACGTCTAGAAATTATCTACATTAGTATATATTTTTACAAGTTCAAGATGACAATCAAAACAAAGTTAAAATGTCATAATTTTTTACACGTGTATAGACAAAATAATATGGTTCATATCAAACGGTTTTATTTTGAATTTTAAGATTTATATTTTAAGTTACTAAAGTTTTAAAAAATGAAGACATGATAGAGGCACAAAAAATGGAGGCATTTGAACCCTCTTCATCTTTTAATAAGTTTCGTAAAAGATATATAGAGCAATACTACAATGTTTTCTTTTGAGTAAATACAGTGTAATTTTTTTTTTATATATCTAAATCCGTGTAAATATGTTTGACAACCATCGGTAAAATATTATCCAAATTAACAAATTAATAATTGTGATATGCCCTCCATTATTAGGTTTTTGTTGTGATGTCAAATTTGGTTATTTGTAAGATGGGGTTCATCCGTTAAAATAATTTAAATCTGCTTAATGCATTTGGCTGCTAAAAATGCAAAGGTTACTTTTTTTCACAGTACTGATGAAAAATGCAGCACTGTTAAAACGTAAATTTAAAGTTAAAAATACAAATACATCTTATTTCTGCTTGGTGATTAAAATTTCAAAACTGTTACCTAACTTCAACCTCAAGCTACCTAAATCTAAATGCACAGGAAGCAGACTAGTATACAGACCTGCCATTCTCTTGTGACATAGAAAACTGGTCGGTGAGAAGTGTAGTTAGCCAAGTACCTCTTTTAGCATATACCTTACCTTGTCCAGCACTTCACCTTTTCAACACCCCCATCTCTCTCTCTCTCTCTCTCTCTCTCTTACACTGTTACACACAAACACAGAATGGGAAGGAAAACAATTAACCTTGCCATTGCAATATTTTTGGTAAATCTAGTAGGAAATATAATGCCATGCATCACAATTAAAGCAGTTAACAAGCACCATGTTGTTGGGGGTGATCAAGGTTGGGATACTTCCACTGATGTTGCCTCTTGGTCTGCTAATAACAAAAACTTCCATGTTGGCGACACTATTTGTAAGCAACCGTTTATTTATAATTTCTTCCTGCCAGTTATTTTTGAATGATTGCAATTATGTAGAGTTGTTTAGGTCAATAGTACATTTGGCTTCCTGGTAAAACAATAAAATGGGATTATGGAGGTTGGTTCAGGTCTCACCTTAACCAAGAGTTTCTCCGTTTGGAAAAATAATAAGTATATTCTGAAATTGGGAAAGCTCTGGATGCATGTCTATGCTGCATAAAATAATAACGGGCAATTTCTCGTCATGCATATATTTTAAAATTTATCCCTCTATATGAAAATAAATTATTCCAATAAATACCTTTTAATTTTTTATTAAAACAGGAAGATTGAATTAATACAAAAAGTGAACACCATTACTGTACAATCCATACCTTTTATTTGTTTTCCAAAAGATTTTGCATTTACCTGAAGGAAAATAGATTGTTCGAAAGGGGAAAAAGGTCTCAATTGTTTGATCCTACCTTGCAAACAAAACAATAACCATTAGACAGAATTATTTACCTCTCTTTTTGTGCAAAATGCAAATGAAAAGGGTTCACCTATGCGGCACCACTAGAAGGCGTCATGGAGCTCAAAACCAAAGGAGAATTAGAGTCATGCGAAACAAGCAACCCGATTAAGATGTACACCGAAGGGCTCAATCAGGTAACACTAGAAGGTGAAGGCTCCCGGTACTTTACCAGCACCAATCCAGAAAGCTGCAAGAAGGGGCTCAAGTTGCATGTCAAAGTACTTCCTGTGAGGCAACCAATTGAGCAAGTGACTGGTGTGGCAAGCTACAGTGTGGTTGAAGTTCGGGCCGAGGGACCAAGTACCTCTCATGCAAAATGTTACAAAGGATGGTCGTCGCTTGTATGCTTTGTTTTGGCTTTTTTCCTTTTAGTTTAGCCTCATTACCAAATGTTTAAGGAAAGTTTAATTTTATAAATTTGCTTTGTGTCAGTGTGACCAAATTGTTTCTATTTTCTTTTAGTGTGATGATGGACTGCCCTTTTTTTCCTAATTGATACAAGTGTTTTTTTATTTTTTATTTTTAAATCAACTCTTATAAACCTTTTCCTTTTGACAGAAGTGTTTTCTTCTTTTTTTAAAAAAAAAAATTAATCAATAGATGTGGTGTTGACTAGTTTGATGTAGTGGTACTGTCTAGTTGGTTATGGCCCAACAAGTAACAGTTATGGATACAAGGATTACAAAATTACCACTGCCTGATTCATTTTATGAACTTCTTTAATGTATGATCATGCTGCATATAACCAATGAAGATTCCGTTGAGCCTCACAAAAAGACAGATCAGGTACTTAATCTACCAGTGCCAAAACCAGTACCAACTTACCGGGTGTGGAATTTTTGAAATTTTCAGTATGTGTATAAATTTGAACAGTTCTTGAATAATATTGATATGCAGCTCACTTGATATTCATATTCGAAGGTCAGTGATCTCTAGACTTGCAGTGGAAATTACATTTCAGAACAATTTTACTCATTTCATTATTTGCAACTTTTTCTCAACGCGCTGAGATATTTTCTTTTGTTGAAATACAGAACAAATGTTTATTTTATACACAGAGAATTGACAAATACAAAAACAATACATAATTTTGGTGGACAAACATCTCCATTCTTTTAATTGAGCATGGGAATGAACAAATCACAATTTACATACACAAGATATGACTTCAAAAACCCAACCAATTTCTCACAAAACATTCCTCAGAGTGTGCCAAAGATTACTCATGGAATTTGAAAAGGCAATGTCAGAACTGAAAAACAAAGCAGAATTTGAGGTGTATATATATGGATCTTGGAGAGAGAACCCTTGAACCGCCGGCAATGGAATCCCTAGCTCAAGAAGGATGTTTGTTATAGGCACCAATATGTCATTCAGAAGTACCCGAAATATGCCCTGGAAGAGTCAGAAAGAAAATTAATAGCTATCCTGATATAGCCAGTAACAAAAGAAACATAGAAAAATGTGATGAAAACAAATTAGCTTAAAATGGTTTATTTAGTGGTCAATACCAGATCTGGTAAGGATTATTTTCCTTTGGTTAGGATTTTGTTTAATTGCTTCTCACCTTTGTGAGTGTGCATGTTAGGTGTGGCGGGGGAGGAGGGGGCACATAATCAGAGTTTATTAAAAATATAATCTGAAGCTCCATATAATCATTTAAAATAACCAGTAAGATACAAACATCAAGCCTGTCTCAACCTATCTTTTCACTCTCGCATCGGTTATCAAGTTCTATTTAATTTTTTCCTCATTTGCAGTAGATTCACCAATACATTCTGAATACAACTTTAGAATAAGAGCTAACATTTTTACCTCAGCCAAAGGCATGTAAAGGTCCCCTACGTTACTCCACTTCAAGGCAAGGGCAAAGTCGTCGATTCTCATCTCCCCGGTTATACTATTTCCAGACATAGTCAGGTTCCCAGAAGCATCTACTTCCTAGAATGGCAACATTTAAATCCAAGCTTAAGTTTTAACTAGTCCCCTGAAGTTATTTATAAATTTGTCAGAGCTTCCCTCAAACAAATGTTCAACTAATGAGACGTGTATATACAGGGGTGTAGCCAGTATAATTAGCAGGGTGGGGCAAAAATTTTGGCGAGACACAATTATGTCATTATGTTGAACATTAAGTATATTTTTATAATTTTTTCTGAGAAAAACATAGAAATAGAAGGCATATTTTAAAGAAAAATTTCAGGGTAGGCAATATTATATAATTTTTTGAAGCTTAAGCTTACTTCAATAATATTTCTTTTGAAAAAGACACAAAAGTAGAAGTATGTTATTGAAAGATTTTTTGAGCAAGGGGTAGGCAAGTGCCCATCCCGGACTCCACTCGGCTCCTCCCCCGTGTATATAAAGGTATACCTATTTTGTTTTATTTTTCCACTTGCTTTGTTTCCTGTTTGGTAAGTTTCATGACACAATTACAGTTAGTTAAGGTCAACCAAATATCAATTAATATGTACTGGTACAGTTACTGGTAGCTCTGCTCTGAACTACTGAAACAAGGTGAACACATGGTTAATTTGAACTTCTCCCTGAGCATGCTACTAAACAGTACAGGTAAATACCGGTCAGTACAGACCCATATCCGACAGGTACCAGTAATGTTGACTTTTACTTCTGTTTCAATTTGGTTGCTTTCTGTTTAGGATGGCTGAGACTTGATTAAAATTCTTCCAGCGGCAGCTTATATGCATTTTAAGTTTTTAACTAATGGGACAAGCTTACCACATGTATGCATGCAACTGGTACAATATTATTGCCATCCATGACATCAACTATCACATCTGTGTACAGAGCCGAACTTAGTTTCTCTTCAGTTACTATCAGAGCTGGAGGTGAAGAGAGAGAAATATTGAGCACCATGGAATCATTTGGGTACATGAGATATAATTTAGGTACTATATATTGCCAGCTAGCTGTGTTTAAAAGAGACTGGATGGGTACTCTATTTACCAACCAGTTCATAAATCCAGCCTGGAGAAAGAAAAAAATCAGAAAAAAGATTTTGATTCAGAAACAATGTCAATCAAGCCAATTACTTATCCTTATTTACAGTAACATGAAGGTAATTTATTCCAAAAAAGATGGCTGTACATATGAAGTATTGCAATGAGCAACAATTACTTATCCTTATTTACAGTATACACACATGTTAGTGTATTTGTATCAAGCACCTGATTTAAGATATCGAGAACATATTTGACAATCAGAAGCTGACATGCAATTACTACAAAAATATGCAAATAAAGTCATGGATCTATTATTATCACTTTTTGGGGGCCTTTATCGAATTTAGTCATTTCAATTTAATAGGTGTTGTTTTACCCTTACCAGGATGTTCATTCATGTTGGATTAGTCTTATTGGAGACTTTCACTATCATTGCATAAGCTATTGTCAAGTTCAATTGGTTACTCATGAACAAAGGAAAAGGGTTGGGCTTCTAGAGAAATGAGACAAGGATAAGAAGGAAAGAAGAAGCAGAATTTGAGACAAAAGAGTACCCTTTGTTGGTCCCACATGGGGCCTAGATTAATAAAAACTGTGTTATTCGACTAAGAGAAAATGATTTCTTCTTAACCTAGCTAGTATTCTAATTTGTATGTATTTCCTATTTGACATTAGGAAAGCTAAATAAAGAAAAACAATTCTCTATGCCTTTTTGAGCTTTCCAAAATATATTAGTCAAACTAATTTAAGAAACACAAATTACCTGAAAATAAACTTGCAAAGCTGAGTTGAACACCTCTTCATCAATTGAAACCACGACCATCTTTGATTCACCATTAGAAGATAAATGTGCCCCTTTGTGCAAATTATTATTTCTCCACACATTGTAAGATTTTTTCTTTGTTGATAATGAATTGAACAGACCATTAATATTAAACTCTATGGTGGCATCTGAATAGACTGGGTCACTGGCGAGGGTCAGATTAAGAGAAGAAATGTTGTCCAGGCTAAATGCCTTTGGAACCTTTTGCAATAAGGCATTGAGTTTGGAAGAACCATCTGTTACCTTTTGTATTATGGCCTTCTGGACTGCTGATCTGATGTGGTTCTTAAATGCATTTACGAACCTTTAAAAATGAAAAATAATAAGTTATATAAACAATGCTATTTATTGTTTCAACACGTGATTCAAAAGACACTGTAGTAGTAGGATAAAGATAAATTGTTTGGTTTTTGTTGGATTTCCAGGTCTAGTTTAAGATTTATATTTTAAATTAATGTTTTCTGGAAGGATCAAGGATTTGAGGATTTAACATCTAGCAATTGCGAAGAGAAATATAACAGACAACACTGACAAACGAACAAGGAAGCGAATAATCGATAATGATAAAAATGTAACTATGAGAATACCAGATAAAACAAAACAAATAAGCAGGACAAACATTAAATCTACGTACTACAATGCTAATAAAGGGAATTAAACATAGGACATGAAAATGGAGAAAAAATTGGGACTATAAGAAAGGCATCTGGTATTAGCATGCACTGTTGAAAGAAGCAAAGAATAAGCCAAGGTGAGAAATAAGTACCCTTGGTAAAGCCAGGAGGCACCTCCATCTAAGGATATAACACATTCCTCTATGGAACATGAAACATCAGAGACTGCCAATTCAAGAGAACCATTGTTGCTTTTCATGCTCATGGTGAGCCCCACTTCCATTCCTTCCACCTTAAATGTAAATTTTATATATGTCATCAAATAATTAACGTAGGTGAAATAATGGAACTTTATGAAGTATAACATCCATAATGTCATTTTGTTTTTTCCCTTCATTTTTTGGCTTTTGAAAATTATAGCAAGATTAACCATACCTACATATTGTAAACAATATTTTATGAGTTAAAAGTGATCCCTACCAAGTCCAAACCAAGGATGTGTAAATATGACTAAATTGCCCCTGGCCTTTTCTTGTTAGCTCAAACCAATTGCTTTATGATCAGCTTTGAAAACTGAGCAACCTTTAAGATAAATCCACCTGCTTTATTTTAGTTGAGTCATGCTCAATTTATTTTCATTTTTAAATGACAGCTTATATAGTCAGGGACGAATTTATTAAATATCTTTTCTCTACCAACAAACTTCTAAAATCCACAACTACAACCCTCCACTGCAGTACATCATAGCTTGGTTTTACTTGCAAATAAATCAATGTTAGGGATCATTACCAAACATGACAAAGTTATCTTGTGCCATTTGCAAAAGAAATGAAAAAAAAACACTTTTTCTTTAGCTTAATATAGACATAACTGTGGTTCGAAGTCACAGAAAATAACAGCAAAGAATTAAAAACAAAATACAAAACAAAGGAAGAAAAAATTAATAATAATTGAACTGATGCGCAGAGTATTTTTTGGTATCACATGTGCTGATAAAATGCAAGTAATCAGACTTATCTGCTTCATACAGTCCATATTATATTTACTAGAACCTAATTCTGTACAGAGCAGGTACTGGAATCAAGTAACTGACCAGAGACTGGTTTTACCTGATCAGACACTAATTTTCTTGAACCATACAGAAAGACACTTGAATTGCAACTTTAAACCACAGCATTTGATTAAAACTGCAATTTTAACTACAGTATTTGTGTACAGATACTTAATATCTAAATCAATCAAAGGGATGAATCAATGAATCAATGAAACGGCATTACCTAAAATTAACTGGAAAGTTCTTACCTTGACAGAAGCAGTTCCTTTATCTGAAATTTTTATCCAACCCACAGTGTATGAGTAACTCCAATCCATGCTCATATCGGCTGTTACACCAGATGCTACTATCTCCACCCCGGAATCCCCCAAATTCGCACTTGAACTCGTCACATTCAGCTCATAGAGTGTCAGATCGGAGGCAACCATAGTCACGTAACCGACCAAAGGGATTTTCGAGGTTTTCTGTATGTCAGGCAGCTCCAGCGGCGTTATGGTCTTGACTGCTTCGTTTACCAAGAGATCTTTCACGAAATCTATGCCTTTGGTGGAAATAATAGCGGAAATGTGGGAATCAGAGGAGGTGGTTGGGTTGGGGAAGAGGAGGAGGAGCGAGAAGAGGAGTAGAGGCGTCATGGAAATGGTGAGAACTGGAGGTTTGAAAAATGGAGAGGTCATCTACTGATCTGACATGGTGATGGTGTGGAGAGGAGAGGAGAGGAGAGGGAGACGGAGAACGGGGGAAGGGAAAGAAAGAGTTTGTTGCTTGTAAGAATTTAATTGGAAATATTTTTGATATGGTCCTTAAAATTCTTCAATAATTGGAACTGAATGCTATCACCTGGCTATATCATATCCACATGGCGATATGGCGATGTTGAACATTTATAAATGCACGTTTTTGCTTGCCTAGCGAGTAGCGACCATGATTCAAACCAATTAGCACATCCGTGAACCTACATGTCAACGTCTAAGGCCACACCATTACGTATGTTAAATTGTTAATGCACACAAAACGTGGATGAAATTAGTATCTTGGTAAAAACTAAAAACCAACTATTCCATTTTATCTTGGTAAAAAGGACGTCGAAGTGCAAGATATATAATTTAGTAATAACATCAATTGCAATTCAAAATGGTGTCAATAAAAATCAAATTAAAGAGTTTATATGCTTTCACTTTTTTTTTTTAATTGGTTGTCATGTGATTACACATAATGAGATTTTATGAATACGAACATTCACAAGCTAATATGTACTAAAATAATTACGAGAATGTCTGTATTACATGTTTTATTGAACAGTTAAAATAATTGTTAAAATTTGTGATATTATTATTAATATTCATGAATAATGATTCAAATAAATAAATAAATAATTTTTTTTATAGAAATGATGGGACTTACAAAAGTAAGCATTAATTACTAATTCAAGTATAAAATATTATGTTTAATTTTTTATTTCTTTTTATATATAAATATGTTTACATAATTCTACTGTATATGAAAATTTTTCTTTCACCTGATTACTATTTACTAATGATACTTTGTGAAAGAAATAAATGATGTTTAGTCCATGGGAAAAAAAAACCCCTCTAGTCCGACTTAATTTTTTCACAAACTTTTTGACTCGTCATAAATTTTTTATTGAGAAACAAATTCAACCTGTACCTTGCAGTTGTTTTTTGACCCCACGTAGAATCATTGATATATCCCTACATTAATTTATAATCCAACTATTAGTATTAATTAGGTAGGTAGAATATACAAGTACATCACATCCTACCAAAAACAAAGAAGACAAGGGAATATATAAAACATCTATATATATAACACATACATATACATTAATTATAGCAGTACGTCTAGCAGAAATGGGTTTTTATTATGATTTTGATCATTCACCAAATTAAGGGACTAATTACACTGTACCCTCATTAATTCATGAACGATTTATGTAGATGATCAATATGGATTATTATAAGTGACTTTATTATAAATTTTCATAAACAAAATTCTAGCTAGCTTATACTTGGTACACACATCTTCCGCAAGGACCACAGCAATATTCACCTCCTTTATCTCTCCATTTCATCTCCCCTCTATAAATCCTATCCACAATCTCCTCTAAACTTGCCGGAATCGCCTCCACCTCCAATTCCTTCACCTCGGCGGTTATGATCGCATCCAGCACCTCTTGCAGTGTCACGATCCGACGGCTAATATGTCTCCTCAGCTGCCTCACTTCCGGATAAAACCCTGGTACCTGTAGTTTTATTTAATTATTATAAGAATCAATGAATGCATCATAATTATCTATTGGTTTGAAAGTTTGAAGTATTTTGAAGTAATTAATTCTAGGTATTAATGTATTATAATACCACCAACTTTCTAGGGTTAGATATAATATTTAAGGTTCTTAAAGGGTGCAAGTACAATTTTTCCGGCAAAAGTTGCCATGCAATCATTGTTCGTCCTTAATTAATAAAAAGATAAGATATTTAAATTGTCATCATCCAGCCGCTTATTAATTAACTCATCAATTGTATGATTTCTATCCAGCTGGTTTTTTAGTACCGAGTCCAGACGTAGAAGCACTCTCATGAGCATCTCATTGATCCGGATCCGTTCACGGCTCTTCTCATCGCGTACCGCATCGACTGTCTCCTGCCGTTGGATCAGCCGCTCGAGTCGGTCTGTCTCGGCATCAACGGATCGGATCGTCCGGATGAAGGATCGAACCAGGTGGCCGCGATAGACAGACTGGATCTTCACGGCAGCAGCGGCAAGGTAGGAGGTGGGAAGATGAACCAGGATTGAGGCTGGATTTTGATCGGATGAGGTGGAGATGGGGATGAGGATGGGGTTCGTTGGATGCGGAGGGGTAAGTTGGTCATTTGATGAGCTGAAGTAAGAGTATGCTGAGTATGAATAGCAGGAATTCATGGCTGTTGGCGTAGACACTTCAGTGGAGGGGTAGAGTGGTTTAGGTTTCGATCAGTGACTATAACAAGTAACAAAGCAAGCATGTAGAAAGTTCTTTAAAAAAAAAAAAGAAAGGGACAAAACATTAAAAAGAAAAAGAAAATTAGAATTTGAGATTTCTGGGCTTTTAATTGGGCTGAGGATATTGGATATTTGGATCCACTATCTAAAACCATTGCTGCGTTCAAATGAGTGGAGTATATATTTTTTTTTTTGAAATAAAATCAAATGAGTTAAGTCAATTTAAAATGAAGTAAACAGTTAGAACGATTGCAGCTGGGGTTTTAATGGAATTTGCATCCTTTGATATATCTCAAATTTTGAGTTTTTTTTTTTTTTTTTTGAAAAACCTTGACCGTACAAATACGTTCTGCATGAATGTCAAAGCACAAACAATACTATGTTTATTAGAATTAATGGATATGATTTTTCATTTGAAAATTTAAATATATAAATTAGAGTAAAAGTCTGAATATTTGGTCGCATACTGTATATGTAATATTAGGTGGTTTTTCGAACACCGAATAAGAACCGATTATTAAAACACTGGTCATAAAATAAATTAATTACACACGCAAGTACGAGTGGCAACGAGCTACTAATGAGCGAGTTAGGTCTCACAAATAATCAGCTTGCTTAAGGATCAAGCTGAGCGAAGGAGTTTAAATTTTAAGTTCCGAGTTGAAATTGCTGCTCAAGACTCACTCATGGCTTGTTTGAACAAGCCAAGCTAGCTCATTACTAGTTCGGCAGATTTAAAAATCTGTATATTTTATTTCCTATTATATCTTAAATTTTCATAAC
Organism: Carex pumila; assembly: GCA_033356055.1. Taxonomy (NCBI): domain Eukaryota; kingdom Viridiplantae; phylum Streptophyta; class Magnoliopsida; order Poales; family Cyperaceae; genus Carex; species Carex pumila. Next base: position 62,059 of record JARJHM010000372.1, read on the forward strand.
ACATTTTATCAATTATGGCTAAAACAAAATAACATTTATATGACTAATTATTGAATAATACTCTTAATTCAATTGTAATTAAGCAAATTAAGTTTATACAATATACAAAATACTATAAATTAAGTTTACAATTAAACACATACATACACAATACAAATACATCAAAATCCTAAATTTATACAAATATATTCACATAATAAATTCATACATAGCAAATCAAACAAATTCATACAAATTAACTTAGTTGCGTATAATTAATTCACACATATTCCATACAAAATTATCAATCAACTTAAACACAGTCCAAAGTGTAATTACCATAACATTGACTATAACATCCATAGACCATAAATAATATTCCTAATTTGAAGTGAACGGATCCGATTAAACTATTAAACCATGTACATTAAATAGCCCGAAATTTTTATAATACCCAAAAATAAAACGAAATTACAAAATCTATCCAATTTTTGAATCTATTTCAATTCATGCCCCTTCCGGTTACCAAATAGCCAGATTTGGAATATATTTCCGGTGGTCTAATAACCGGAAATGGAGAAAAGGCCTGGTTACTTGGTAACCGGAAAGAGCAAAAATTTCAGTCCAGTTGTTGAGTGACCAAACAATGGGAAACTGTCCAATTATTCAATTAGCGAAAAGTGGCATGCAGTTTGGCATTTTTTTTTTTACAAAACATAATTTTTTTAAATTTTTTTATTTTTTGTATTGAAATATTAGAAATGTTGAATATGTTTCTTTGAAAATAGATGTGATACAATATAATTTGATTTATTAGAAAGACTGCAACAAATAATCTGAATCAAGATTTTTCAGGCCGGATTTTTTCACGGCCGTAAGAAAAATTAATATATTTCTTTATGTGTTATTGGAAAAAAATAAATATGCTTTGAATGTGCGTTATTAATAGCGGTTCAAAAGTCACTTCTAGGTAATACATAAAATATTGTGATCTTTCTAGTACATTTAATTTCTAAAAAGTTGTATCTATTTTGAGAATTCTTTTTGAATATCAACCATTAAATAACTTAAAGTTTTTTTTTCAAAAATAGTACAACTTTTTAGAAATTAAATGTACTAAAAGGATGACAATATTTTCTGTATTTACCTAGAAGTGACTTTTGAATCGGGATCAATAACTCAGAATCTAAGCATTTTTATTTTTTTTCCAATAACACATAAAGAAATATATTAATTTTTCTTATAGTCGCGAAAAATCCGGTTTGAAAAATGTTGATTCGGATTATTTGTTGCAGTCTTTCTAATAAATCAAATTATATTTTATTCCATCTATTTTCAAAGAAATATATTCAACATTTCTAATATTTAAATACAAAATAAAAAAGTTTAAAAAATTTCTGTTTTGCAAAAAAAAAAGAAGCCAAACTGCATGCCACTTTCTGCTAATTGAATAACTGGACATTTTTCCATTGGTTTTAGTCCGGTTATTTAGTTACCGGAAGGGGCAATTTTCGAATTTCACTAAAAAAGTGGATAGATTCGGTAATTTCATATTATTTTGGGTATTAATAAAAATTTCAGTTAAATAGCTCGTTAATGATCAATTTATAGCGAGCAAGCTAATTTTAACTTGATCCACTAATGAACAAGCTGTTACCGATCGAGTCACATACAAATACCAAACGGGCCACGAGCTTTTTTCAAAAATATGCTTCGAAAAAATTGGATAGATTCGGTAATTTCATATTATTTTTGGATATTAATAAAAATTTCAGTTAAATAGCTCGTTAATGATCGAGCTAACTTGTACCAAGCCAGACCAAACTCAAACTCATTAATTCTGACTCGAGTCAATTACAAGCAAGCTAATTTTAACTCTATCCAATAATAAACAAGTTATTACTGATTGAGTCAAGGATGAATATCAAGCAGAACCACGAGCTTTTTTTTTTTTTTTTCAGTTCTACACGCAAGCAAATAATGAATGTTCTCGAAACACGTGTCAATCTGTAAAATCCACGCGAACCACGGGTTCACGTGCTCCAAGAATTATATTATCTGAAATTGCGCCTCTCATTGCTGCATCATTGGTATATGTATCAGGTCAATTAATCAGCATCAGCATCACATAAAACAAATTTTCAGAATAATTTTCTTTTATTGTTCTGGTTATGTGTTGATAGTTATACAGTTATACTACATAACACTGTAAAATATTGCGTTGACTTCATTGTTTAGAAGTCCACTTTAGTATTCTTTAACAATAAGTTATTTATTTTGAAAATATAATGATAAAAAATAATCAAATACATGTATATTTTTTCACATAAATATTGATATTGTGACAATATCAAAGTTTGTTATCCGTTTCAATAACAAATTTGTGACCAATGCGGCTATAAATTGCGTAGACTCGTTGCTCGGTCCCGGAATCTTCTCACCCAAAATTCCAAAACCCACCGACGGAGCAAAATTGTGACCCTCGTTTGTTCTGTCACTTCACACTGCATTGTTGGGCCCACCAAATGATTTCAACTCTGATCCCCCAAAGTAACACAATTTTTGATTTTTGATCTGGACCGTACAATCTGTTTTAACACCAAAGCCCGGTGCCGAATGTTTCATTGGACGGTCTGGATCAAAACTCATAAATTGAGTTACATAAGGGGATACGGACATCCGCCCTCAACTCCCAAACAGATAACTAATACTCAGATAGTCTGAAACAACTACCAACAGCTCTTTCTGGAGCATCTTCCCCCTTCCAGGCTTCCAGCTAACTGGTCAGTGGTCAGTGGTCACTAAGTTTCTCAATCGTTACATAATAAACAACAGAGATATTGTAAGAGAGAAAAACCACACTAGATCTCAGTCTTAAAATGCCAAAATTCCTTCAAAATGAAAACGAAAATAAAATAATTTTTCCCTACCTCTTCCTCTCGAAAGAGAGAGCAAATGAAGGAGAGGAGAATCTACACTCTCCTCGGCCTCTTCCTCTTGATCGCATTTATCTACCTCACTTACTTCTCCCCTTCAAATTCCCCGCCCGCTTTCAAAATCCCCATCCCATGGCTCCAGCCCAAGCTCTCCTTCATCGGCCGCAACTCGACCCGGTTCGTTGACCTCTCTACTGGTGAGCCGGTCTACCTAAACGGATGGAATTCGTACTGGCTTCTGTCGGCTGGGTCCCACTCGGCGGTGTCTGAGATGCTGAAAAGAGGGAGGGGCATGGGGATGGGAGTGTGCCGCACTTGGGCGTTTAGTGACGGTGGGCCCACACCGCTTCAGATCTCGCCGGGTCGGTTTGATGAGACTATGTTTCAGGTTTTTGTATTTGTTCTTGTTATTTTCCATTTGTTTTCGTATTTAATTTTGAACTTAGTTACAGATGAGTTAATCGACCTCACAATGCACTGATTGTATATTAAATAAAGTAGGCATTATCTAATTACATTGGTTCAAATGTATGGACAGTTGAGCAGACAATTTAATGGATCATCATACAGTTGTTCTTGATCTTCATATTGCATAATATGTGACTTTACGTCATTTATATGATGAATTAAAATGAGATATTGTCTAAATTCATTGCTGCTATGAAAAATGTAATTTTTTTTTTTTGGTTTGTTAGGAATTGGATTTTGTAATATATGAAGCCCGGAGGCAGGGTATAAGGTTGATTTTAAGTCTCGTGAACAATCTCAATGCATTTGGAGGGAAGGCTCAGTATGTTGTGTGGGCCAAGGCAAATGGAGAAAATGTAACAAACTTGACTGATTCATTTTTCTCACACTCAACTATCAAGCTCTATTACAAAAATTATCTCAAGGTATGTTGGTTAAGTTCTACTCAGCATTTGGAATAATTCAGAATTATTTTTATATTTGTTCCAAGACCTTAAAATGTGAGTAGAACTAGGATGTTCTTAAGTTCACCAAGCCCCATTGTGAACTCAACTCTAAAACCGATTGGATGTTTAGAGTCAAGTGGTAAAAAAACGTTCAAAAAATGAATGCATTAAAGTTAATTTATATATCTTCTAATTTTGACCGCTTGACTTTATACTAAATTAATTCGAAAGTTTAAAATTTTTGCATGTCGACGAAACACTCATAAGGTAGATGGGTTTCAATGGTTCGGATTCGTCGTTTGAAGCCAATCCGATAGATTTTAGAGTTGAGATCACAAAGGGGCTTGGTGAACTTAAGAACACCCTAGTTCCTGGGGCCTCAAACATATACAGCTAACAACATTCGATTTCTTGGGGCTATAAAGATTGAATAGACAGGCCCCTTACAAGTTTTTAATTCGCCACTTTAATTACAGCATACGCCTTTACAGAGCTGATACTTAATAAAAAATATAACTTACTGTTGATGTCCTGTCTAATTTATGTTTTATATCTTTTGTTTAATTTTATTCAAGTGTAGACTATAGTGACCAGGAAAAACAGTTATAGTGGAATCAGATACTCTGATGAGCCAGCCATATTTGCATGGGAACTGATGAATGAACCGCGATGCTTATCCAACTCCTCTGCTCCTCTTATTCAGGTACCCTGGGAAGAAGATTTTCATTTTGCTATGACTTACTATGATTTAGTCCTGGCATTTCTCACGTAATATTTTCATTTTGGTGAAATCACAATTCAACGAGATTTAGCATTTTGCTGGGATACAATTTTTGGGTTTATTCTTGGAGGGCAACAGCAGTTCCTAGTAATATATAAATTAGTCAATGCTTTTTATTCCACCCATTTCTTTTTTGGGTTTAAAAAAGTGGGCATCTTAAAACCACGTGTTTCCCTTAAATTAACAGAAAGAAAATACAAATGAACAGTTATCCCGAAGCTAAGTAACCTATGAAATCACCATCCTACATGAGCAAAGCCTTGTTGGGCAGGCTCTGATCCTCAGCATAGAAAATTTCATCCAAAATTCAGGACCCTTTTCTGATAAATGGCAGTTAAAGTTCTCACTGGTACGTGATTGGTATGGTTCTGTAATGCTATACATCACTATATGGTGTTATATAGTGAGTTATTTCTGAATTATTAGTTCATTTTGAAGAATTAAATGCCAAACAATAATGAAATAAAAAAACAAGCTCAATTAAAGAGACCCAAGTCCAAGGTTGCATTTTATGACTTTACTTTTTATTTCTTTTGGATAGTAGGCATGGATAGCTGAAATGGCTTCTTACATCAAGACTCTCGACAAAAATCACCTTGTCACTGTTGGTCTAGAGGGATTTTATAGCCCTAACACAACGCACAGATTGGGCATCAATCCAGGTGACTGGGCTGCTTCCCTCTGCTCAGACTTTATCCTGAACTCAGCCATTGAAAATATCGATTTTGCTTCAGTTCATGCCTATCCCGATAGCTGGTACACTTATGACACAAATATAGCTACTTGATATTACTTTTAAGAGTTGGTACTGTATCATACTTCATTAGTATTTACTGGTCATATTGTACCGTGCATGGTACGGCTAGTACCAGTCAGCTGTACTAGCTGTACAATATAGTAAGGTGGTACATCTTTGTCACTGTGTGCAATCTAGAAAGTGGTACATTAGTGTACTGTCAGCAGTACTTGTAAGGTGCCTTCACGTACTACAGCCGTTGGTATAATTTGCAGACTGGTGCGTGCTGTTCTAGGCTAATTGCTATCATATCAGAACAGTGCAATTAGGTGTTCTCTGCTACTAAGCTGTACCAGTCAGTGCACTGCAGCAGTAACTGTCGATAGGCCATTTGTTTTAATATGTCTGGTACCAATAGGCATTACATATTTTTGATGCACTCCTGTTTTCTGTAAGTACAGCTTAGCTGTACTGAGCAAGTCTGTGTTGGCATTTTTTTTAAACTTAAAAACAAGACAGTTCAAGTTATCCTGTTGGCTTTGCATAGGTCAATTCATTAATTGGCTAAGTAGGTCAATTGGTTAATTGGCTGATAGCCTTCTGTTCTGACACAAAAATAAAATCAACTATAGGAGTCAGGTCCGACTTTCTATGACCTAAATGCAGGTTAAGAATCTTAAAAGTATATCTGATCATAAAACCCTTTTTGTTACCTTTGACCAGATCATCTTAAGAACTGCTAAACCCAGATATACATTACACATGAGTAAATTGAGATGTCAATTCATTAATTGGCTAAGTAGGTCAATTGGTTAATTGGCTGATAGCCTTCTGTTCTGACACAAAAATAAAATCAACTATAGGAGTCAGGTCCGACTTTCTATGACCTAAATGCAGGTTAAGAATCTTAAAAGTATATCTGATCATAAAACCCTTTTTGTTACCTTTGACCAGATCATCTTAAGAACTGCTAAACCCAGATATACATTACACATGAGTAAATTGAGATCCTTCTCTTCAAAACTTTTAATGATGGTTTTCCCCATTTATTTCTATATAGGATTCCCCAAGCAAACCTAGAGGAGAAAGCTCAATACCTCTCCAATTGGGTCGACTCCCACATAAATGATAGTCAACAAATTTTGAAAAAGCCAGTTCTATTTTCTGAGGTTGGCTCACACTCGATCTCAAAACAGAATGGTACATATGCGAGAGATATTTTACTGAAAATAGTATATGATAAAATATATGAATCAGCTAAGAATCGGGGTGCTGGTTCAGGGGCTCTGATCTGGCAATTAACCGTCGAACAAATGCAAAGATTCGATGATGATTTCTCACTGATTGCGCGGTTCAACCCATCCACTTATAAACTGATTAAGCATCAGTCTTGTCGGTTGCAGTTGCTTTTTAGAAATAATACAAGTAAAGTGGACCAATGGTGCCATGACTAGGCCTACATTGGAAACTGATTATGGTAATTCTACGATTTGATATATGTCAAGTGCTTAAATATAGGTTTTGATTTAATGGGTTATTTTGCAAGAAAATTTTCGGGATTTGTTCATTTTGTATATTTAATTTGTTCCACAACATGCTCTTGATAGAGTAATAGGTTAGAATCATCAGCAATTCTATTCATTTTTTTTTTTTTTATATATATATTGTTTGTGTATAAGTTAGATTGTCATAATTGAGTAATGCTACGTTATTTGTACTTGTATATGCACTGGAAAAATAGAAAAAAAAAACTGCTATTAACAAAAGTTTATTCGTTGGATTTTCCCATTTCATTTTTAAAAGTTCCATAATTTGTGGATCTGATACCTTACATTTCATTCCAAGTATTTGGAAGTAATTTTACTCTGGTGTTTTTATTTTCTGCAATTTCTTTATGATGTTAATTCCATCGGTTAATTATCTTGGAACAAAATAAGCAAATATGTCAAGTTAAATTGCTTGACAATATTTTGGAATTGGTCTCGGTTATAAGTAAATGTCAATCAGTTGAACTTTATAGACCTGAAGATGTCACTAACAAACCCATATATTGGCAAGTAACACAGTCTCACCGAGGAATTCCTATAAATGAACAAAATTCTTAGTAGCAATGACTCAATTTTTTACTTTCATGGAACGGATTACAGTGGTCGGTTTGTCAGTAATTTCGTGGTCGATTTTTGAACCCGGGCCAATCGTTGTACGAGAATAGATTGTGAGCTAACTAAAGAACTATTTTAAGTTAATCCACAATTAAACATGACTTTGAAAGTAGGGATGTAAATGAATTCGAATTATCTGCTCTGAATCCGCTCCGTATCCAACTTAGATCCGAATTCGGATCCGGATAAATTATCAAATACTCAAATAAGATCCGAATCCGGATACAAATACAGATAGTAAGTCTTAAATGAAGCGGATATCTGACTCTGAAACCCAACAAATATGGTTAAACCTGCTTAGTAATTAAACTCATCTGCAAACCGCTCAGAAATTAAACCCATCTGCAAACATCTCTCTACTTTGGACCCACTAAGAAATTGAACTATCCGCAAACACCTCTCAGCGCTATAATTTTGCTCTCGGAAGGATTTGAACTTCAAACAACTACACCACATTATCTTACATTATCTTTTGTTATCATTTTTTTATTTTGTATATATAATTATATCAATATATTATCTTCCATCTCCCCACTAACTTATAGTTATCATTAATATTTATATTTAATTTTTTAATTAACATTTGTATCTTAAAAATTCATGTACCTCAATTATCCAATCATTATTCGTTTTATATCCATATTTGAATTTGTATTTGTGAACTATTTGCTCTGTATCCGTATTCATTTAAGATAGATTTAGTTTTGAATTTTAATATTCGTTTACTATTTGTATCCACTCATTGAAAGACAGATACAGATATCAACGTTATTCGCTCTGTTTTCACCGCCTACTTCGAAGAGGTCAAAAGAGATACAACTAACACATCCACAAATACAATACCACTATTCATGCGCAAGCTACTAGCTTACCAGGGACTATTATTGTGTTTAATTTGATTAACATAAGCTGCAACTCAATATCATATTTAAATGACCAATGATTAAATCTTAGTCGTCAAAGGAACAGTTGCCATTTAATACACAGTACCAATACCAGTACCAGTGGTATTGTACCTACTTTTTTTTTTTTCCGTAGCATTTAAAGAAATAATGATATAAATATATGAATTCGGATCCTTCAGGTACCTGATTCAAAACAATTGTCAATGGACGACCCATATTAACTTGGCACGAATCTCAAAACGGACCCCTCCATAGGCACCGAATTGAATTTGACCCGGCTGGAATTAATTTGGACTGTCCGTTGACAATTGTTTTGAGTCAGGTAACTTGGAGGATACGGATTCCTAAACATATATATGGCACAATTCTTATTTTTTTGGAAAAGTTGATTTAAATCAGGAATGCTAGCAATGTCAGGTTTTCGGTAGGCAAAAACCGCTAATGACACTAGATTCCAGAGGGCAAGATCGCTAACGTTTCATATTTGATATCTAAACACTAGATGGAGTCTCCAAACTTCGACTCTACCTTATTTTAACACATCAATAACATTATATTTTTGAGTTATTTTAATATCAGATCAAGCGATATAAAAATAAATGTATTAAAATTAACTTAAAAACTTGCACATTGAATAATCAGCTCGATTTGAGACTTATTTTATATATTGTATGTAAACGCATCACTCATTTTTCTTATATATGATGATTAGTTAATTTATTTTTCTTTCTCAAGCAGCCGACTGATGTATTTTTTTAATTTAATAATGTTATTGATTCACAAATTGAATTTCCTCCCATAAAAAGTAACTTAGAAAATATTTCGTTATAAGGCCATGAATCATTACAGCTTAAATTTATCTTTATTTTCAGTTGTTCCTCATTTTACTTTTTGAATAAAAAAAAAAAATCTGATAACGGTGAGATAGGAAGATTATAATCATTATATACAGGAGACAGGAGTAATTAATTAAATAGTCAAAGTTGACAAATCCCAGTACCAGTTGTGCTCTTACAGCAACTTAATTAGATGCCGCATCTGCCAACTACATCACGGGGCCCATCCTAATAAAACGGGGAGGATCAGATAAATCCCACCCCAAAATTGCTCGCCTTCGCCTGCTCTCTTCGTTGCCAAAGAAGAGGGAGAAAAAGGAAAGGTCAACAAAAAGACAGATAGTTCAGCACGTAGATCGATCTAGAACGCTTCAAATTGACATAACTATTGTTATATGAAAGTTAAAATATTCGTATCATATTTTGAACATGACGTGGGCTATTAAACAGTAAACAATTAACTTTTAAAATGTATGATTTTTGCAATATAATTGTCGGTCGATAGGTACCAGGTGGCAAAAAATCTCGTACCTCGTGGATCAATCATGACTTGCATTTGACTTACTCGCTAATAACTTGTTCATTATTGGACCGAGCTAACTTATCACTAGCTCGACTCAAAATTAACAAGTTTGAGCTGGGCCTAGCTCGCTCATGAGCTGGTGAGCTAGTTCGGTCAAAGTATGAATTTGTGTGAATTTAGTATGCATAAATTTTATTTTGTGAACTATGTTTGTATGAATTTGAAGATTTAGTAATTTAATATGTATGAATTTAGTTACAAAATTTATTTATAACAGTTGACTTTATAATACATTATCTAAAATATTTAGGCTTTTGACCCATGAGTTTTCACAAGCTAGCTCGGCTCGCTCGTTGCCAAAACAAGCGAGTCACGAGCTACTTTTTTCAAGTTGAATTCAAATATTGGCTCGCTCATGACTGACTCGTTGTTAAAACGAGCGAGCTATGAGCTTGATCTAGCTCGGACCAAGCTAGCTCGTTGCCAGCCCTAGGTACCAATTATAACTCAAAAAAAATTGAATTATTTCATAATAAAATATTATCTTTTGTAAATATATCTTGCTATGTTAATATATATATTTTTCTTCTGTTCTTGTTAAATTCCGGTCCCTTTATGATCTATACTTGATATTGACTTATTGATGGGTTGATTCTAGAGAAGAACGTGGAATTGTACACCATAAAAATGGTTGGATTTCAAAGATTAATTCTTACCTCTGCCATGTCACATCTATTGTTAACAGTTTGATTTGCTTTTCTTTTGTTAATTACCTTGATCGAAGAATTTACGTTACTTTTCTCTGCTCATTTAGAAGTGTGTTTCATTTGTCTAATGTAATGAAAATTTTAAAGTGATACAACTTTTTTGTGATTACTCTGTTAATCTTTTTTTGTTGTTGTTCTCCATTACACACAATTTTAATGTTTTTCTAAAAAAAAAATCTATTCGTTTATAGATTCGCTGCATGTAAAATTTATTGATAAAAATATATCATTTTATAATTTCAAGTTTTCTTTAATATATATCTTTTTTCAGAACGAATTCCCTAAAATAGCACTAATAAATTTTACTGAGAATTGTATCTTGATTTTTTATTTTTTGATGAAAATTGTATCTTAATTTTGATGTGTTTGGTCTCTTTCAAAAAATCAACGCCGACAGAGACTGAGCAGTGGAGACTGAGTAGGGTCCTTATCAGGCATCTCCATTTGACAACTCACGCAAAGCAATAAATGGAGTCAACTCGATTAATTGCCAGCCACTTTATAATATACGAATATAATTACATCATTAGTGTATTTAAATATCCACCATGCCCACATGTTTAAAAAAGCTTCACGTGTCTTGGGCTCTTGGTTCATCTTTTCAAGTGTCTATTTTAGTTCAAAAATTTGCATTCTAACTAATTAAGAAAATTATTCATTTGACTAAAATAATATGTATTCTTAATTAGGTGAAAAGATATCGTTGACAGCAATTAACGTCACTCCTGAAATAAACGGAGCAAGTGCTTGTTTCGATGCAAAAATGTTTTCTATTTAATCTAGCTAGTTAAGAAAAATGGAATTTTGAAACACTATAGTAAAACACACTATTAGACTATTAGTGAAGAATCAAGTCATAATTCAGTGACAAAAGCAATACTTTTTGTGTAAGAGATTGTAGGTTCGAAACTGATCGAGATGGAGATTTTTTTATGGATATTAAAACAATTATGTGGCTTAACACCAAACTTTACCAAAAATATATATACTAGCTAGAGCAGGAATCAGAGGAGGGAAGCGCGCGGCATCCAACATCAAGTCGACAGAAATCTTTAGTCTATGCACAACTCGATCACAACACAAATTAGTGAGCTATTATTAATGAGTTTGCTGATCAGCTCGTGATTGGCTCGGTTAAAGTCAGACTGACCTGGTTGGTCTCGTTATATTCACAAGTCGAGTTCAAACTTTGCCCAGCTCAACTCATACTTGGCTCTAATTGTTGTGAATATTTCTGACCACCGGGCAGCCAGGCTTCCGGTCACTTACAAAAAGCTATTTCCAATTAAGTTCAACATATATAGTTGTTAACATCTTTCACCATCTATTTTGCAATATAATAATTATGTTTTTTTTTTTTTTTTTTTCTGAATGGGCTGAAAATTGCATGAATAGATGAATCCGCGAGCAAGACATTTTCAGGTAGTTATCGCTGGCAATTAAATCATCCAAAATGAAATCAAATTATTATATTATTTGCCATGTGCGTATCAGATTACCTTGCCAATTCATTTATGGCAATGCTCTAACATCCAACTGCACCTGCTTACCAATTTATGTCAATTGCAACTTGCAAGTACCTCCTTATGCTGTGTCATGCATGCATGTATAAAGTACACCAGCACCCCTATAAATACAGAACATGTGCCACTACCTCTTCTCATCCTTTACCACCACTTAAACATAACTTACTATCTAGTTCAGACACTGCCATAAATCTAAGAATCAGAAGCATGGCTTCTAAGGCATTAGTTTTACTTTTGACAATCTTAGCAACCTCATTGCTTATCTCTCTTGTCTCTGCAGATGCCAGAGATCTGGCTGAGAACACTGAACACAAAGGTACCATGCCTCTCTTTCAAAATATCTGCTTTAATTTATGTATTTTAGTCGTTATCTTTTTGTTGTCCTCAACTTTTTAGATATTAAAAATAACCTTGAACTAATAATGTATTTCTCAAACATAGAGGACAAGAATGCAAGGAATGGAGAAGGCCTGACAGACGAGAAATACCCTTATGGAGGGGGATACCCTGGTGGTGGATACGGCCGTGGCGGCTATGGTGGAAATCCAGGATACGGCCGCGGTGGCTATGGTGGAAATCCAGGATACGGCCGTGGTGGATATGGTCATGGGGGTTACTGTCGCTGGGGATGTTGTCGCCGTGGGTATTATGGTGGTTGCCAGTGCTGCATGACCGCAAATGAGATTCCCGAGCAGGAGTACCGCCCTGAGGTGCATAACTAAGAGATCTAGAATGGTTGATCACATTTCATGTTGTCTATACTGTAAGCTTGTGTTGTCCCTAGATGAAGAATTGCTTGAGGGTTGTGGATTCGTGAGAGAGCCTGAGAGGTGAATAAATGTATAAAGTATAAACTATAAAGGACATTTCAATGTGTCCTTTATGGATGTGTTTTGTGAGGGATTTGATATGTTTTAATAATAATAATCTTTAAATGTTGTCATCTAATAGTTTGAATCTGTTTCTCGTTGCCGTAATTTAAATGAAATATCTCTTAGAACAAAACCTACATTAATCTGTCTGTCTGTCTGTATGCATGCATAAAATGTACGCGCCACGTATGTACATACGTAATATGTATGTATATATATTCAAATTTATTAAAAAAAATGTTTCAAAGACATATTCAATGACATCTAATATTCACCAGCAATGAAATTTTCCGACACAGGAGAGCATTGGGCTGAGGAAAACAAAAAAGAAATGAATTGCATTGGACACTAACGTCGCATTGAAACTGCCGACCCGAACTGCACTTTTCCCTTTTCTCATTTTAAACATTATATAGTAAATTAGTATGAAGTCCGTGCGTTGTGACGGGAACATATTTTAAGAGAACAATGAAAAAAATAATTATTAGATTATAATTATTTTCATAAATAACATATTTCTTTAAAAAATAGATCAGAGAAACACCTTTCTCTCTTTCAATCTTGCTCTCTTGTTACTGGTTTTATTTTTTGTGATTGGCAGTTATTGTACCAAATGTACCAAATTAAACTCAAGTGCCTATAATATAAGTACTTCTCGGACAATAACACCAAATCAAACTACTGTACTAGCCAAGATCCGATAATTTTGCTTAAAATTAACAGGTTTTGGCTTCATAGTTTGTGCCTTATCCAAATATACAGTTTCTGCCTTATCCAAATGAATCCTGAAATTGTAAATCATTGTGATATCCTATAATACAAGTACCTCTCCTTTTGCAAAAACAAGACCAAAAGGCCACATGAAATGATTGCCACTCGACACAATTTCTGGCGATATATAGTACACCCTTTTGTTTCTTCAGCCAGCACTGCAACAAGTTAACAGACACAACATAATTACAAATTAGTTTAATTTAACAAAGAGCAAAAATGAGAACTCTTTATTCATTCTGCTACTATCATGCATATATATATAAGTTTGCACCAAGTCACTGCTCCTATGGGTGATTAGGACAGAAAAATATTCATTTGTGATGCAAAGCAAGTGGAAATTTCAATTTGTATAAAGCATCTGCAAACCCCATAATTTGGAAGGGAAAACAAACAAATGTATTTTGGAACTTGGTGGACATCATTAAGTCTAAATGAGAAGTGATGAAAAGAAGGGCACAACTCTCCAAAACCTAAAAAAAATGACAAATGGCTTTTCTACCCCTGATTGCATAATTTGTTGTTCAAAACACAGATAAACATAAACTGCCATATTTGTTTACTCTTTCTCTTTGCACGGATAGAAACCAAAGGAGAGGACGGTTTGATTAATTTCAAAAGAGAAAAAGATATACTATACAACTAAAATTCTAATTGTTGTCTTTTTCTATTTTGCAGTATAATTAAGGAAAATCAGACCTCAGATTTCAAAAAGAAGAAGTTGGTCGATCGTGCATTTACCAATTGACTTGTTTGTTTCGAGAAATGCACAATTAAATTATCAGATTGAGAAAATACCCCAAGATTTCACGTAAAAGTACCAATTACAAATCTGATTTTGCAAGAAGGAAGGCTCGAGATGAGGTGCTGCTAAGAGGGGCTCTGGATGTGGTACAAGTATTGATTGGTATTTGGTACAGATCATTTGACTGGGGCAGTGAAAAAACAATGCCTTACTCTCTTACTGGTATAAGCTGTTGCAGGGGGCTGGCGCTGTCTCCTTTTGTTTTTTTTGAAGGTTGCTTTTATGTGTCTCTCTTTTAAATTCACAATTTGAGATAAGATGTAATTAATCGAATATTGTAACTGGTTTGATGTTTATTTAATATACATCTCGCTGCTTCTGCCAAGATTCAACAAAAAAAAAAGAAGAAAAAAAAAAACACTGATTGAGAAATGGACGATTGACTTGAGAATATCCCCAAACTTCTTTATTTTGAGAAAGTACTAAACAAGACTTGAGAAAATACTCCCAAAATTTAATTAAGAAGACTAAGGGAAATCAGACCTCAGATTTCACGGGGAGAGCACAATGTTACAATACTTTTTGCGACGGACGGCCGTCATAAATGCGTTTTTTTTCTCGTAAAAAGTATCTACTCTGTTGTAGTGTTTGTGCAAATACCAGTATAAACATCAAGTAAAAATCACGGATGTAACAAATAAATTTTAAAATTATCAGCACCATTTTATTTTTTATGTGTTATTGTAATTTTTTGTTTTTGATTTTTTTTTTTTTGTGTGTGTAAATAACCAATGCGGGTTATAACTAAAAACCCCACGACTCTATAACCAATCACGGTTAATATAAACATAGTAGCATGACCTCTATTGTTTTATGAAAAAAAGATTTAAAAGTACCAATGACATAAGCAAAACGGGAAATGGAAGAGAATTCAAATCGTCATGTAAAGTCTTGTTAGGCAAATCGTCTGTAGTAATTGCCTGAAATTATAAATAATGTGAAGTACCATTAAACAAAACAGATCTTAGTTCTTTCAAGAATAAACAAAAAATCACTTTGTCAGATGAGTCCGGACCATTCAAATCAGTAATTTTGTACATATCTAAAAATATAGTAAAAATAATTAAAAAAATATATATAAAATTTGATCTCCAGATGAAGTTAGCTGACCTGTTTTGCTTCAATAGTTATCATAACCTTAGTCTTATTATGTGTGACTTAATTCTAGCTCTTCTTAAATACTTTTGGCGATTAGCATCTGTGATGATTTTGGTACTGTATCACTTGGTTAGACTATACTTTTTTTATGGTCTTTTAGAGTGCCTTATGTTGATAGCATCCTAAAAACAATCTCTTTTTGTATTTAACTCTATTTCAGTAATGGAATGGGCTTTTGCCTCTTTTAAAAAAAAAAATTTTTTTTGGTCTCCAGACACATTTTAATATGGAGATCGATCATGTTGAGTGGTTTGAATTGACTGTTTAGATTTTGAAAACGTGCCAACAAAATTTCCAACCTAGTAAGATCTTTTTTGTTAAATGAAAATATTTGTTAGTATCACCAACCACAGCTAAATTTAAAGCGAAATTTTTTTATCCGTAGGTAAATTAGTTATATATATAGTTGATGAGTTACATCCTAGAGAAGAACTTATAATAAGTCTTTCAAAATAGATCATATCTTATTATTGTTGGGGTACGTTGCTCTGTTTGAAAAAATGAATTTCGACAGAGACAGAGCAGGGAAGTATCTAGGGTACCGATCAGGCATCTCCATTGACAAATCGACCAAAGCAATGAATGGAGTTGACTCCATTTCTCGTCACTTTGAAAAACAAATAGAATTAAATTGCTAATTAATTAGTGTATACATGAAAGAGCGAATTATTGACAATTGTTTATTTTGATAATCTTGACATGTATTCTAAATTAAAAAATTAAGCTTAATTTTATATATTAAATATTAATAAACATGATTTATATTATCCACTTATTATGTCTATAAAATAGAACGAGACTTGATATGTATGTATTTACGTAACCTTATATGACTTAAAGTTTCAACGATATATACAAAGTTGTCGATGATCCTTATGCATGCATTACCTAACAATACTTAAATATCATGGGATTTGATTGTTACCTTTTTTATATGTCCAAATATACCAACAAATTTATTTTTCACTTTTAAAAAAAAATAATTCTGTCAAAATAAACAGTCTTCCTCATACATAATTCCTCCCGCATGTGACATGTCTGGTTTATTTACCTTTAAGTTGTCTCATCAAATTTTAGTTTAAAAAATTGTGTACTCTTAACTAACAAGTATTTTAATTCTGTTGTAATATATATACGTATTTTAGCTAAATTTTTTTTATAGCTAGTTTATTAAAAATATATACGCATTTAAATTTTAATTATGTAGAGTGAAGTTTGATCAACTGTTAAATTTATTATGAATTAACAAAAAATAAGTGTATAATTTAGTTTTAAAAATGCACCCTCTTTAAAATAAAACTTTCATTCTAGTCAAATAATTGTGCGTTTTCTCAACGGGCTTAATAATGCATTAAAAAAAAATCATAATAGACGAAAATCGTGGGGAGACATTTGGAGGTAGTTATATGTCATCATATGCACCAAATATGTCATCAAAAATGAAATAAACCTACTATTTGCCACATGCTTATCCAATTGACATTTGACATTTATAGCAATGTTCTAACATCCAACTGTCCGTGCCTATCAATTTATGTCAATTGCAACTTGCAAGTACCTCATGCTGTCATAGTGCCATGCATGCATGCAGAAAGTACACCAGCACCCCTATAAATACACAACATGTGCTATTGCCTCTTCTCATCCTCTACTACCACATAAACATCATTTAGTATATTGCTAGCTATTCATACACTGTCTCAAATTTAAAGTTCGGAAGCATGGCTTCTAAGGCATTAGTTTTACTTTTGACCATCTTGGCAACCTCATTGCTTATCTCTCTCTTGTCTCTGCAGATGCCAGAGATCTGGCTGAGAACACTGCACACACAGGTACGTAACGTACCATGCCTCTCTTTCAAAATATCTGCTTTAATGTATTTTAGTCATTATCTTGTTTTTCTTAACTCTTTAGATATCAAATGCACTAACCTTGAACTATATATTAATGTATTTCTCAATAAAAGAGGACAAGAATACCAGAAAAGGCGAAAGCCTGACAGACGAGAAATACCCTTACGGTGGAGGGTACCCTGGTGGTGGATACGGCCGTGGAGGATATGGCCGTGGTGGATATGGTGGAAATCCAGGATATGGACGTGGCGGATACGGTGGATATCCAGGATATGGCCATGGGGGTTACTGCCGCTGGGGATGCTGTCGTCGTGGCTATTATGGTGGGTGTCAGTGCTGCATGAGCGCAAACGAGATTCCTGCGCAAGAGTACCGCCCTGAGGTGCATAACTAAGGGACCTGCATTTCATGTTAAGTAATATAGGGGTTGTGAATTTGTGAGAGAAGAGAATAAATGCATAAAGGACATTCTAATGTCTCCTTTATGAATGTGTTTTGTGAATTAAGGATTTGTAATGTTTTAATAATAATCATCTATTAATGTTATCGTCTAATTTTAATTTGTTTCTCGTTGCCGGCCGTAATTTAAATGAAGTCTTTCAATTCTTAGGAAAAACCCTGCATATATAGGTATGGATGCATGCATGCATAAATGTATATATTTGCGGTGTATGTATATATATGTATGTGAAAAACCCTATCTGTATGGATACGTGCATGCATAAATGTGTGCGCGGTGTATGTATATATGTATGTATGCATGCATGCATGTATACTCAAATGTTATTAAAAAATATTTCAAAGACTTTTATGTTATTCAAATATTTAAAATACATCAAATATTCACCAGCAATGAAATTTTCCGACACAGAGATCATTAAATTGGTTTGAACCCTAAAATATAGCCATATTGAAACACTGACGTAATCTCGGCCTATAATGATGAACACAGTTTAATCTTTCAATCCCCAGCCCAACTCAAACCCAGGCCGTTTTCCACCTTTTCTTTTCGTTAATCTGCAACAGATTCCTAGAGCGTACGCTGCGAGATGGACTGAGATCTTCCAGATCGCTTAATCCTAACCCACACCTTACTGCGAACTATACCCTTCCGTACCGCTAAACCCTAACCATAATTCTTTTAGAGAAGATTTTAAGAAAAGCTCTGTAGAAGCTGTAAAGTTGTGAGCGGAACTCAAACTTTCAATCTTTGAATAACCACTCGAATTTTTGATTTTTGAATAACAAGTCTTAAATTTTTTTCTCCTAACCAACTTTAGGACCAGTCCATATCAAATCCTAACCCTAATTTGAGTGTGGTCTTCTAGTGGAGTGTAATATCTTTAAAGAAATTGTGGATATTAATGAAGAACTTGAAAGAATTGAAAATCAAAAGCTCAGGTCCGAGATGGAACAAGATTTTCAAACTATAAGGATCAAATACACGTTGAAAGTTAATCATATAAAATTTTCACATTGAGATTGAGATCAAATTTATGATACTCATGATATTTTACTCTAAATTATATATATAAATAATATATAAATAAAAAAATAAAAAAAATGAGATCAATTGAACTCCATTAATTATACTTTTCTCCGCCTCTACTCAAGTAGAACTCCGATAGTGATGATACAACAAATTTAAAAATGGAGAGAGAGGGGAAATGCCAAAATTCTTATAAATACCCAAAAATAAAAAAAAATTACGAAATCTACCCAATTTATGACAGAATCTCGAAAAATACCCAATCCGCTTACTAAACAACCGGATTTTCAATTTCTTTCCGGTGACCCAATTCCCGGAAATGAAAAAAATGTCCGGTTATTCAATAACCGGAAATATGGAGAGTGTCAAGTTATCCAATAACTGGTTTTGAAATTGAGAGAGACTCACCCCATGCATTTCATTGAAATTGCATTGACACGTGGTTCGTTTGGCCGAAAAATTCACATAGGCAAAAGCAGGAATTCGCATCCTCTGAGATATGTATGCCATCTTCTAATTTTTTGTATCATATATAATGTATCCTTCCGTGTTGCATAAACTTCTACATTAATTGTTACTTATCATACTTTTATAGTAGTGACCAAGTAGATATTCAGATAAATATTTGTATGCTTGAAAGTTTATATTATATTTTATAAGTGGATTACAAGTAGATTATTGTACTACATAATTAATATATCTTTTACATCTTCACAACAAATGTTTATTAACTTTTAAATATTTTTTTATATATAATTTTTACGCAAAACAAACTTGTGTCAAAAAAATTTGAATTTTTGTTCTGTTTTAACTGATTCCTAGTCAAGTAACCGATTTCGCCTGTCTTAGTTATCGGAAGGAATAATAATATATCAAGAAAAAAATTAGTTGAAACAGAAGCGAAATCGGTTACTTGACTCGCAATCAGTCGAAACAAAATAAAAATTCAAATTTTTTTGACACAAGTTTGTTTTGCGTAAAAATTTATATAGAAAAACATATATTTAAAAGTTAATAAACATTTGCTGTGAAGATGTAAAAGATATATTAATTATGTAGTACAATAATCTACTTGTAATCTACTTATAAAATATAATATAAACTTTCAAGCATACAGACATTTATCTGAATATCTAATTTGGTCACTATTATAAAAGTATGATAAGTAACAATTAATGTAGAAGTTTATGCAACACGGAAGGATACATTATATATGATACAAAAAAATAGAAGATGGCATACATATCTGAGGATGCGAATTCCTGCTTTTGCCTGTGTGAATTTTTTGGCCAAAATGAACCACGTGTCAATGCAATTTTAATGAAATGCATTGGGGTAAGTCTCAGTTTCAAAACCGGTTATTGGATAACCAGACAATCTCCATATTTCCGGTTATTGAATAACCGGACATTTTTGTCATTTCCGGAAATTGGGTCACTGGAAAGAAATTGAAAATCTGGTTGTTTAGTAAGCGGATTGGATATTTTTCGAGATTCTGTCAAAAATTGAGTAGATTTCGTAATTTTATTTTATTTTTGAGTATTTATAAAAATTTCGGGGGGAAATGAATTGAGATAAAAGAGAGTACGAGAGATGAGAAAAAAAAAAAATTTTATTAATCGCATACTAAGTTCGTACAATTTCACCAAATTTTTTAGTTAGCAATTTATAAAAAAAATTAAAATTTAAAATTAGCGTACTTTTTTTGTGAAAATACTAATGTTAGTTGATACGCAAACATTAATTGTCTGTGCAGCTCCTAAAAACGATACACATGTATTGTTTGAGCAGTCCTTAATTAGGAC
The DNA here is from genome assembly GCA_033356055.1 of Carex pumila. Classification (NCBI taxonomy): domain Eukaryota; kingdom Viridiplantae; phylum Streptophyta; class Magnoliopsida; order Poales; family Cyperaceae; genus Carex; species Carex pumila. The sequence continues at coordinate 82,877 of JARJHM010000372.1, forward strand.
GATATGCAAACAATGTCTGCACACCATTAGAGATGACAAACAAACAATGTCTACACACCACATGGTCACCCTTTTTTTTTTCTTCTTATTTTTTTAGGTTTTATATATATATATATATATATATATAAATAAATCATAAAAATAAATAATTTAGCGAAAATAATTGTTTTAATTATTATTTCTTCTTTTTCATTTCTATTTTTAATAATCCAAAAAAATTTTAAATGAAGCTTTCAAGGCACTATATGATGTATCTTTGAACTTTTGATCAGATGACTTCCGGCCGGGCAATGTCCCAAACACCATACCCTCCATCTAAACATGAAAACAGATCGATCTGATAATATCCGTTCAGTTCCGCTCTGAATTCGCTTTTGATCCAAATTAAGATCAAGGGAGTAGATAGTTTTTTTGGACACAAATTAAGAAATGAATAATTTTTTAATGGGTAAACAGAACAAAGATCCGATTATATCTTCGATCCATTATCTCAGCTACAAACTTGCAATCTCTCCCGTCTCCTGTCTCTATTGCCAACTTTACTTCTCTCTCTCTCTCTCTCTCTCTCTCTATTTATCTCACCCCATGTGGGACTAACCAAACAACCGATCGATCCGGACCCCTCTTTTCCTTTTCTCTTGTGATGTCCTTTTCTCCCTTTTCTCCCATTTCTTTTTCATTTTTCGGTCAATGGCCACATTTTTTTCTGCTCTCTTTTTATGTGTTATGATCATTTCTAACTCATTTCTTCATATTTTCTTTATTTATTCAACTTCTATTATTTATTTTTCTTTTTTCTTTTTTGTATATGGGTTAACAATAATGTGCAAATATGAGAAAATTTATTTAAATAGATGAATTTCCATATTTGATTTTTCTTAATTAGTTTTGTATCTTAAAGTTCATATGACTCAATTATCCGACAATTATTCGTTTCGTATCCGTATTTATTGATTATTTTACTCTGTACGTATCTGTATCCTATATTTAGTTTTAAATTTTGACATCCATTTACTATCCGTATTTGTATTCATATTCTCTCATCGAAAAATAAATACAAATTTGGTATTACTATTGTCCTCTTTGAATTCGCTCTGTTTGTAGTCCTCTAATTCGCAAGCTTTCCGATTTGGGGTCATACGCTCAAATCAGAGTTTCCTACAAAAAGTTATAGTTATTTAAAGTTTCGGAAACAATGCATTCGATGTATTATTACAAAAACATCATGACGCACTGATGTTTTACACCCTAGTTAATCCCAGCAGTATTGTATCAATATCTAATAACAAAACATCGATAACACACCAATAGTTTACACACTTGTATCCAGACTTCAGTTTATTTATTTATATTTAAAAAAAAGACTTGGAACGCATGCTTTGTCCGTGCACCAATCATCAGGTTCGATTTTTTTATATTTATTGTTTTAAGTTAGGACTTTGAAGGACAATGTCAAAATTTGATTCTCAAAAAATTATTGAGTAAGAGAAATCCTGGGCTTAGCGCACTACAACAAAGTAGACACTTTTTGCGAGGAAAAAAACGTATTTATGACGGTTGTCCGTTGCAAAAAAAAAAAAAACTGAACAATGAAGATAGTCCGTCGCAAAATGTCACTTTTTTATCCTTACAAAAAGTGTTTCATTCTTATTGTGGCAGTTAATGTTACCGTTTCTTTTGTTTATACTATCAAATAAAAGATAAAAAATTTGAAGTTGACTAAAGTCCAGTTGGGCACTTGCAAGTTGCAACCCAATTTGGTGCGCCGCATCTCCCCAACTGTATCGTATCGTCGGTCCCATCTCTAATTAATCAGACGGGCTCGATCGCTTGTTCTCTTCTTCCGCTGCTAAGAAATTGAAATACGGGTCAGACATCGATTTCAATTGACAAATGGATTATGCAATTAATAAGCCGGCCCATTTAATTTGCTGATTCATTAAGAAAAATTAATTAATTAATAAAATGTTATGAGCATTGCCATAGAATCCACGGCGCCATCAATTCTGAAGAATCCTCGCGTTTCTGCCAATCTAGCATATCGAAAGAAAGTAATCACATCAAATTATTTTAATATAGTAGTGCATATTATTTGAATTGGTTAAAAAAATGCATATATATCAATTAAACCTGTTGTTTAGAGCTATCAAAACATGAATGTACCTTCTGATAGTAATTAAGTCAACTTGAACAACTCGTTCAGAGCACATTTCTTTTATAGATTGAATCTTTTTAAAATGGCACATTTCTTTTATTATAGATTGAATCTTTTTAAAATGGCACATTTCTTTTATAGATTGAGTCTTTTTTAGCTAGAATGCAATTTTTTTTTAAAATATTCAATCTAAAAAGAAATGTGCCCTAAACAAGTGTTAAGTACTTAATTAATGTGTCCAAAGTTCAAAATAATTATTAACGCCTCAAAGACCTATTTTTAATGGAAATAGCTATCGCTACTAGTATTAGGGATGTCAATGGGTACAATACGGGTAGGGTGGAAGCATTTTCATACTCATATCCACTAAGAATGACTTTATCCATATCCTATCCTTACCCATTAAGATTTGACTTACCTTATCCTACTCTTATCCGTTAAAATTATCTAGTAACGAAACAGTAGCGGGTGAATAACAAATACTACTACTATAATAATTAGTTTTATTATATTTTACAAATAGAACATTAAAACTTATTTATTTCGCACATATGCAATGATATTACTAATAAAAATAAAAATAAATGTGCAATCAATTTCAACTAAATTATTTTTTTTTTATGAAATAAGAGAATTCAAAAATAAAAATATATGTTATGACAAATTTAATTATTTAATTAAAGAACAAGAGATACAAATAAAAATAATATGTTTAATATTTTTTACAACAAAAATAATACACTAAATAACAAAAATAATCACTAATTTTTTTCTCAAACATTATCATGTTATTATATTTTATATAATTACCCTATAGGGAACGGATACAAATTAACCTTTACCCATATTCTTACCCATTTTGCAAACAAAAAAAAAAATCCTTACCCATATTCATACCCAATAAACTAATAAAAAAAAACCTTATTCATATCCGACTTATCGAATACGATACGGGTTGGATAAACAGCTAAAAGGGTACCATTGACAACCCTAATCGCTACTGCAAAACAACACATTACGAAAAGATTTCCTACACTTGTTAGCCGATAACAAAAAGTATATAGCCTTCAACGGTTAAGAGTTGTTTACATAACTGTTGGTGATTGTCACAGTACCATTAGTGATTGTCGATTTCACCAACGGTTCTTAATACATAATCATGGTGATTGTTTTTTTTAAAAAATATTTTTTTATATATTTTTTAAAATTAGTTTGCAGATTAAATATTTATTCAACAGTATAAAATACATCACATAATTTTACTAAAATAAAACATTACAATATCACAAATAAACTATGAACTCGTTACAATCATTTTGCTAAGTAATGAAATGAAAAAAAAACTACATAAAAACCTAAAACCTAGTTAATTAAACAAATCTGACTTTTAAGTAATAAAAAAAATGATTAGAAACTTCAACCCAAGTTTAATTAAGACACTAAAGAACGAATTTTTGTGCTAAAACTTGCTTGTCTCTCACGTTGAATCCCAAGATGATTGTAGATCTCTTCGCGAGTTTTCCAAAAAAAGTGATAAACACTGAAAATCGGAGTTTCGTGCGAAATATTATGCATGTTTGAAAATTTGTTCATCTCTGATCGCCTTCTCAATGAAGATCTTGCCTCCCTTGCCTCTTTCTTTGCCTCTCTTGCCTCACCCCTGCATCCCAAGACAAAAGTGTATTGTTGTGTTAGAGAGATAATGTCATAAAAACCTACAGAATGTTTATAAGACAACAAAATCAAACTAACCGAAGAGAAGAGTACTTGATAGTCGCTGTCAAGGTTTTCAAGAGAGAGAGGGAGGGCTGGCTCTATGAGAAAACAACGAACTGATCGGTGTATAACTCCTTAACTCACGCATGAGCCGTGAAAGTGAAACAGTATACTATCTGTAAAAGACATTCACCAACAGTTCATTATATAAAACAATTGGTGAAAAATATATAAGTCTAGGGTTTTGCAATAGATCGTAGAAAGATTATGTCAGTAAATGAAACCTTTGGTAAAAGGTGTACAATTGGTGAATGTGCATCTTTTATTAAAGGCTCTATTATATAAATTCTTGGTGAAAGTAGATTTATTTGACTGACTGTTTGTTACAAATAAACCGTTGGTGATAAATTTAACTTATTAATCACCAATTTGACACAAAAGACATACACTGACTGTTACATACAATAACCGTTGGTGATTAGTGTTTGGTGATGTGTAGTTTTGTAGTAGTTAAATATTTACTTTAGTTTATTAAAAGAAGCATGCACTCTAACTGAAAAAAAAATGTTCTTTCCAGTTAAAAAAGAATTGTGCAATTTTGAGCAACAAGTTTGTTGAAATTTGCATGCGCATGAGACAATTGGAGGTGGTTATCACGCGCTAATTAAATAAATTGTCTAAAATGAAATTAGAGGATGCATATCCAATGACCTTTTCAATCCCCATTTATAGCAAGTTTTGACATCTAACTGCACATGCTAATCAATTAATTTATATTGCAACTTGAAACTTGAAAGCACCTCAAGCATGCATGCAGAAGCATCAGCACCCCTATAAATACAGAGTAGGAGCAACTGCCATTTCTCACATCCTCTACTGCTTTATAAGGACTTCCATAATACACTGGTTCATACACTCAATTTAAGGATCAGAACCATGATTTCTAAGGCTTTTGTTTTGCTTTTGGCCACCTTGGTAATCTCCTTGCTGATCTCTTTTGTCCCTGCAGATGCCAGGGATCTTGCTGAGAACACTGCCCACACAGGTAATACTAATATACCTTTTTCAATATGGTTTAATTTATATGTTTGTTCAAGTTTTATTTTTCTGTTTTTACTATTTCTAATCAATAGTTTAACCATGGAAAAAAAAAACTGTGTTTATTGCAAAAATAGAGGATAAGAATGCAAAGAAAGGCGATACCCTCACTGATGACAAGTATCTTTACGGTGGAGGGTATGGCGGATATCCAGGATATGGTGGTGGCGGGTATGGTGGATATCCAGGATATGGTGGCGGACGTGGTGGGTACGGCGGTTATCCAGGATATGGTGGCGGACGTGGTGGGTACGGTGGTTATCCAGGATATGGTGGCGGACGTGGTGGGTACGGTGGTTATCCAGGATATGGCGGTGGCAGTGGCAGTGGCGGTGGTGGGTACTGCCGTTGGGGATGTTGTGGTGGGGGGCGCTATGGCGGTTGTCGGTGCTGCTTGAGTGCAAATGAGATTCCTGAGCAGGCGTACCGCCCTGAGGTGCATAACTGAGAGGCTTGTGGTTTTCATCTCATGTCTAAGCTTGGTCTCTGAATGAGGAGTTCCTAATATATATATGTGTGTGTGTGTGTGTTTGATATTGTGAGTTTGTTAAGTGTTAGAACTAAAAGTTGTGGATGTGTAAGAAAACAGAATAAAAGTATAAAGGGCATTCTAATGTCCTTTATAAATGTGTATTAATTTGTACGGAGTTTGTTACGATTGTAATAATAATGTTGTCATATGTTTGGACTTGTTTCTCTTGCTTAATTTAGTGGATCATTTTTAAGTATATTTATTTGATATCTTCATACATGATTATTTATTATTAGGGAGAGAGACAAAGTGATTATAATATTAAATTAGACCTTTCGAATTGAACCAAAAGTACTTTATTTTTTTTCATAGAATCAACTTTTATATGCTATATTTTATTTATTTGATATCCATGATATATAGAAAAGCTCCTCACAACATGAAAATATGCAAAGAATATTTTAAAGGAAGCTAGCTAGCTGCTTATTCCAGTAACTATATGTTAAATTTTAGAAATTCTTACGAAACAAATATCCTAAACATTAGTTCAGTTACCAAAAACTATATATATACAAAGGAGGGATCTGATTATCAAAATTTTGAGTTATCACAAAAGTACCACAACTATTATTTACGGCTTCAAAATCTAAATCGTCGACCCAAACCATTCAACATGATCTCCATAATAAAATGTGCTTGCAGATCAAATTTTACATTTTTTAAAATTTTTTTTACTATTTATTAAGTATTTTACAAAACCTAGTCAAATTCAGACCATTGAATTTTGTACCATCTTAATAAATAATAAAAAAAAATTGAAAAAAAAATGTAAAATTTGATTTGGAAGCACATTTTATTGTGGAGATCATGTTGAAGGGTTTGGATCGATGAATTAAAATTTGAAAATATAGAAAATATTTGTGATAATTTTGTGATAACTCAAAATTGTGGTAATCAGATCTCTCCTCATATATAGAGGTTGGCTATTCTACTTCCATAAGCATATGAGAGCATATGCTTATAACTCGTTTTTGTGTTTTCAAAACAAGTTTTCATATTTTTTTTATTAATTTTTTAATATTTTTTATGATTGTTTTGAAAAATTCTGAAAAGATAGTAAAAAAATTTCAACAAATATAAAATTTGGCCTCAAAGTACATATTAATATGGAGAACATGTTGAGCGTTTCAAATCGACCATTTTGATATTGTAAACGCAAAAACGAGTTATAAGCATATGTCCACATATGCTTATGGAAGTAGAATAACCAACCTACCTCTCTCTCTCTCTCTCTCTCTCTCTCTCTATATATATATATATATGAGATAGGCTAATGTGCTTTCGGTAGCATATGGGCCGAAATACACATCGTCAAAATTTGAAATTTCAAAACCCAAAAAGTCGATCTGAACCGTTCATCTTGTTCTCCGTATTGATATGTGCTTGGAGACCAAATTTTACTTTTTTTATGAATTTTTTTACTATTTATCAAGCCACTTTGAAAATCGTTGATCCAACGGTTTTACTGTTTTGTTAAGCCACCGTTGGATCAGCAATTTTCAAAGTAACTTAATAAATAGTAAAAAAATTCAGAAAAATGTAAAATTTGGTCTCCAAGCACATATTAATATGGAGAACAAGATGAATGGTTCAGATCGACTTTTTGGATTTTGAAATTTCAAATTTTGACTGTGTGTATTTCAACCCATATGCTACTGAAAACATATTAGCCTATATATATATAGAGAGAGAGAGACTGACTAATATGCTTTCGGCAGCACTTCGACTGAAGTGCTGCCACCCCATTTTTGATTTTTCAAAATCCAAACAGTCGATCTGAACTGTTCATCTTGTTCTCCATATTAATATCTGCTTGGAGACCAAATTTTATATTTTTTGGAATTTTTTTGCTATTTGTTAAGCCACTTTGAAAATCGCTGATCTAACGGTGGCTTGCCAAACAGTAAAATCAGGGGTTCACCGTTGGATCAGCGATTTTCAAAGTGGCTTAATAAATAGCAAAAAAATTTCAAAAAATATAAAATTTGGTCTCCAAGCAGATATTAATATGGAGAACAAGATGAACGGTTCGGATCGACTGTTTGAATTTTGAAAAATCAAAAATGGGGTGGCAGCACTTCGGCCGAAGTGTTGCCGAAAGGATATTAGTCAGTATCTCTCTCTCTCTCTCTCTCTATATATATATATATATATATATATATATGAGTATGGCTAAATTGCTACTGGTAGCACTTCGACCTAAGTGCTTACGGGGTCAAATTTTAGTATTTGATGTTCAAACAATAAATCCAAACCGTTAGATGTTCAATCTATATTAAAATGTGTTTGGAGACCAAATTTTATATTTTTTGAAATTTTTTTACTATTTATTAAGTTGGTTTGAAAACCGCTGTTTTTATTAAATTTATGCAGCTTTGAAAAACAACGGTTTTCAAACCAACTTAATAAATAGTAAAAAAAATTTCAAAAAATGTAAAATTTGGTCTCGAAGCACATTTTAATATAGATTGAACATCTAATGATTTGGATTTGTTGTTTGAACATCAAATACTAAAATATGAGCCCGTAAATACTTAGGTCGAAGTGCTATCGGTAGCAATTTAGCCATACTCATATATATATATATATATATATATATATATATATATATATATATATATAGAGAGAGAGAGAGAGAGAGAGAGAGAGAGAGATGGACTTGGGTGAGCCGCGGTATATACGCGTTTATACTTCACGCCGTATTTTCATTTTGAAAGTCCAAACGACCGATCCGAACCGTTAGATGTTTAATCCATATTGAAATGTGCTTGGAGACTAATTTTTACATTTTTTGGAAATTTTTTACTATTTATTAAGCATTTTTGAAAGTTGCTGTTTTGCTGTGAACAGTAAAAAACAGTAAAATTTTCTGGACCATCAGATCAACGACTTTCGAAATTGCTTAATAAATAGTCAAAAAATTTCAAAAAATGTAAAATTTGGTCTCCAAGCACATTTCAATATGGAGATCGTGTTGAGCGGTTCGGATCAGTTGTTTGAATTTTCAAAATGGCTAAACTGTACCATGGAGCACCAAAAGCGTATACACCGCGGCTCACCCAAGTCCATCTCTCTCTCTCTCTCTCTCTCTCTCTATATATATATATATATAAAGACAGGCTAATATGCTTTCGGCAGCACTTCGACCGAAGTGCTGCCACCCCATTTTCAATTTTTTAAAATCCAAATGGTCGATCCGAACCGTTCATCTTATTCTCCATATTAATATCTACTTGGAGACCAAATTTTACATTTTTTGGAACTTTGTTGCTATTTATTAAGCCACTTTGAAAATCGCTGATCCAACGGTGGCTTGCCAAACAGTAAAATCAGGGGTTCACCGTTGGATCAGCGATTTTCAAAGTGGCTTAATAAATAGCAAAAAAATTCCAAAAAATGTAAAATTTGGTCTCCAAGCAGATATTAATATGGAGAACAAGATGAACGGTTCGGATCGACCATTTGGATTTTAAAAAATCGAAAATGGGGTGGCAGCACTTCTGCCGAAGTGCTGCCGAAAGCATATTAGCCTGTCTCTCTCTCTCTCTCTTTATATATATATATATATATATGGGATATGGTGCATTGCAATGCATAGGCATCCTTGTGTATTGGACCATAAATCACCGATTCGAAGTCCAAATGACCGATCCAAACCATTCATTTTGTTCTCCATATTGATATGTACTTGGAGACCAAATTTTGCATTTTTTTGGAATTTGTTTACTATTTATTAAGCCACTTTGAAAATTCTTGATCCGGTGGTCCAGAAATTTTTACTGTTCACCAGGATTTCCAAATTTTCAAAGTGGCTTAATAAATAGTAAAAAAATTCCAAAAAAAATATAAAATTTGGTCTCCAAGTACATATTAATATGGAGAACGCGATGAACAGTTTGGATCGGTCATTTGGACTTTGAATCGGTGATTTATGGTCTAATGCACAAGGATGCCTATGCATTGCAATGCACCATAACCCATCTCTCTCTCTCTATATATATATAGGGATTGTCTAATTTGCTGCTGACAGCACTTTGGCTGAGGTGCTTACAGGATCATATTAGCGTATTTGATGTTCAAACAACAAATTCAAACAATTAGATGTTCAATCTACATTAAAATCTGCTTGGAGACCAAATTTTATATTTTTTGAAATTTTTTTACTATTTATTAAGCTAGTTTGAAAACTGTTGTTTTTATTAAATTTCTGAAGCATTGAAAACAACGGTCTTCAAACCAGCATAATAAATAGTAAAAAAACTAAAAAAAATGTAAAATTTAGTCTCTAAGCATATTTTAATATAGATTGAATATCTAACGGTTTGGATTTGTTGTTTGAACATCAAATACTAAAATATGACTCCGTAAACACCTCGGTGGAAGTGCTTTCGGTAGCAAATTAGCCAAACTATATATATATATATATATATATATATATATATATGTATGTATATATGAGTAAAACTAATATACACTTAAGTGTACCGTACACTTAACTCTAGGACCGTACGATTTTTTTAAAAGTCGTGTAGATTTTTCAAAAGTCGTGCAGTGCGAATCTCAAAGCTAATCCTAGGGTTCTATGGTGAAGTGTATGGTTCAATCGGTATACTTAAGTGTATATTAGATTAACTCTATATATATATATATAGAGAGAGAGAGAGAGGGGGGAGGGATCAAGTTACAACAACCATTTTTTTTATATTTTCAAAGTCCAAATCGTCGATGCAAACCGTTAGATATGATCTTTACAATAAAATGTACTTGGAGACCAAATTTTACATTTTTTGGAATTTGTTTACTATTTATTAAGATTGGTACAAAAACTAGTCAAATTCAGACCATTGAATTTTGTACCCATCTTAATAAATAGTAAAAAAAATTCAAAAAATATAAAATTTGGTCTCCAAGCACATTTTATTGTAGAGATCACATCTAACGGGTTGGATCGACGATTTGGATTTTAAAAATATAGAAAATTATTGTTGTAACTTGTTGTAACTCAAAAATTGTTGTAACTTGATCCCTTCTCATATATATATATAGAGGAGGGTTCAAATGCCTCCCTTTTTTGTGCCTCTATCATGCCTCCATTTTTAAAAGCTTTAATAACTCAAAATTTCAATCTTAAAATTCAAAATAAAACAGTTGGTTATGAACTACATCATTTTATTTATGCATGTGTAAAAAATTATGACATTTCAACTTTGTTTTGATTGTCATCTTGAGCTTGTAAAAATGTATACTAATATGGATAATTTCTAGGCGTTGATTTTTTAACTTATTGATTTAAATAAAAACAAAATTAAAATGTTATATTTTTTTATGGGCACATAGAGAAAATAACATAGATCAATCTAATAGTTTTATTTTGACATTTAAATTTTAAATTTTGAGTTATTTAAATTTTTAAAAATAAAAGCATGATAGAGCCACAAAAAATAAAAGCATTTGAACCCTCCTCATAAATATATGACTTGTGCAAGTTTTTCTAAAACTAAGTGAAATCATCTAAAAGACACCCCAGCAAAGACATTTGCCCATAACAACGCAGCCCATTGGGCTTAAAAATACTAAAGTGAATAGCATTCAACCCAATTGTAGCACTGAAACTGCCTTGAACTCGGCCCAATATTGATTCACACAGATTAATGTTAATTAATTCAAGGTAGAACATTTAATGGAGAGAGAACAAATGATATGAGATTCTTCTAGGTACATTTACAAATAGGAAAATTGCATAAATATACACTCAATTTCACCAATAAAACACATTTGCAATTTTTCCTCAGGCATTCCAATAACTCACCACAATTCCAGTTCCATGGCCCTGTATACAAGTCCACATATGTTTGTCTTCTGGTGGACCAACTTGGGCCTGATTATCCAACGAAACTAACAATAACTTTCAATGAGAATATGAACATTATTTTTTTTTCATTTCAAGAATAGACATACACTATTTAAAAAACATGCCGTGTCATGTTTGTATGGCGTTTGGGAATCCATATCCGGTACCGTAAAAAGGAATCTCTTACAATTATTAGAAAAAACGGTTCAGATTTAGACTCAGCCGGTGCCTATTCGAGATAGCATAGGGTTAGTATTATTTGTGCTTTGAGACTCGCAAATAAGTTAAAAGAATGGTCCGGATCCATTAATTTTAAAAGATTATTTTTTAATGTACAGGGAAGGATCCAAATTCGGCGTTTGGGTGATGTACCAACGCGCCGTGGCAAAATGAACTCGTGTTGGTTGGACTGGCTTAATACGTTATTGGATTGTGTCATATTCTACTTGTCTATTTGATTATATTTGCAAAATGTATATTTGTTGAATTTTACAGTTTTTTTTTTAGATATTATGCAAGTTTAAGACAAATATAAATTGTAAAACATACATAAAAAATGAATGACCAATTGTTATAGTTATCAAGAATGAGTCATAAAGAACCTAGCAGAAGATATAAAAACATCATCTGATCAGGTTTAGATATATATAAAATTGGTAAAGTATACTTGAGAATGTGCTAATTTAAGACTAACCGTTGCAATAGTTAGTGAGGTGTTACGTACAACGATTTAATTAATATACAACCAATCGAGGTGAAACGTTGAGCAACAGTTTAATTCATTCAAAACTATTGTCCAACGGTTTAAATTGAATTGGCTCAAATTTCCAGAGCAAAGCGTTGTAACCACCATTATAACGGTTGACAAAGTGTTAGGTTTTCCCAGCACAATCAAACCTGCGTAACTGACCTAACTGTTCTAACAGTTTCCTATACTGCTGCAACACAAGATCTGCATATGATCTTAATTTTCTCTCCAGATCGGAAAGCTGTGATTGTTTTTATCAGCACATGATTTTTTTATTTAATGTAATATCAACACAAGATCTGCTATTCATATATTCATAAAGATATGATAGCCCTAAATAAAACTTGGAAATATATGTGATTGTTTTTATCAGCACAGGATTTTTTTTTTTAATGTAATATCAACACAAGATCTGCTATTCATATATTCATAAAGATATGATAGCCCTAAATAAAACTTGGAAATATATGATTGTTTTCATTTTCATTTTCAAAACTATAGAGAAAGAGGAGAAATCAAACAGAGGAAATGAAAAAAATGAGAAAATAATTTAATTGTAGGAATCAGAGATAATTGTAAGAAGAAATGTGGAAACAGATTGCAAGGGATTCATTCAATTTTAATTGTGACAAACCATATAATCTATTTGTGTGACGAGTATGTTTTTAACTAAATTTATACTTCTACATATAAATAGATGTATTTAATCAAAAAAAGATGGATTATGTGATTGGAGGGTTGATATTCAATTCAAAAATTTATTTTTCAATCTCAGCCATTGACGAATGAGAACAACTACGTGCATCGTATAAGAATGGATATATATATAGACACACACGTTAATTAATTGACAGGTCGTGAATAGAGTTTTGTGTAATTTAAAATTTATTTTGATTTTAACTTTAAAAGTTAATAAGATTGAATCATTAAATATTTAAATCTCTCTATTGTATTAAATTTAGTATACAATAAAAAAAACATTGCATAAAATACTTTACAATTTTAATAAATTTTCAATTTGATAAGAAATCAACTCGCTTTGAAAGAAATAAGCATATAAATAATTTTTTAAAATAATATGAGCTTTTATGTTATTATTGAAAAGAATGTAGCGAAGTTTGTATTTATCTCATCTCCAAAAACAACCAACCGTACTTGTTAAAAATATTTATGTACAGGTCAGGTTTGACCCGGAATATGGGAAGGAAGTCGGAGAATTTTATTTATAAGAAAAATAAGAGATAAAGAGAAAGGAGTAAAGTTAGAATCTACTATACTTATTAAATATGTATTTTATTGTTTAATTTTATATTAAATAAATTTAATATTTTGTATGTACACATATATATTACTCATAAAATAGATCAGTTTTAATATATAGTTTGAATTTATTATTTGAAGTAAATTTGATAAATTTTAGAGTTATACTCATTAAATTTTTTTTTTTTTTTGATGAACATAATAAACGCTAGTTTTACTAAAGACGAAGGGTAATTTATTTAGAGTTTAGAGCTTTTATAATTTTTTTTGGACGTCGATCGGGTCATGCACAACGACACGAGTTACAAGCTCAGCACGAGCAGACAGTTGACTGTTGTGAAAATGACAAAATTACATTTAAGGTTGCACTAGGAAAATAACACAACAGCCGGGAATACTGATCATGACCGCTACGTGCATGCAGCTGTGATCCAAACCATGCATGGAACCAAAATATAATGTACGTACGTAATATAATCTGTTGACTTGCACGTACTGTTGTGTATAATTAATATAGGTGACGTTTTGGATATCAACTTTTCAGATCATATGCTCCTCTTCTGCCTACTTCATTTTGACTATTTATTACGAACTTTAAAATTTTATTATTATTATAGTTTTACTCGGATATTTAATCAAACTGTACGTAGTGACGTACAAGTTGAAGTCCCGAGACCCGATTTCATCTTTTTATTTAATAAAATTATAAATCATATATAATTAAATCTCTATAATAATTATAACAAAATTTCAAATAAAAATAGAAACATGAGAATCAACCTTTGATTTAATGACAAAGACAATTTTCTCTGTATAAGAGATCGCAGGTTCAATTTTAAATAGATTTTTTTTGTAAATATTATATAATTAGGTGACTTTATCTTTAACATTTACTTAGAAACAAAGGTAGAAACACATAATTTCGGTTTTTAGTATATCTTTTGTCAATGACATTTTTTATTTTCTTTAATAAAAATTAGTTATTTGGAGAAAAAAAATTATACAATAATATTTTAATTCTGAATAATACATTTTTAAAAACAAAAGAGTGGGGATACTGACACCTCTAAAAGTTCTATTTATTCCTTTTGCCTTTTTGCTCAAAGTTTGTTTCGTTTGCCTCGATCTTTCGAATCTGTTATTCAATAGTACTGTGTTATATAATATATATAACTGATAAATTTGAGGGTTTATTACAAACTTTCAATCCTTTTAAAATTATATTGTACCAATAAAAACACAATACATGGTTTGTTTGTTTGTTTTTTTTTTTTTGTTAGTTTTTTCTATTCAGAAAGTGTTTTATATGTACTGCACTTGAACTTGCAACCAACCATTAATTGGAGAGTATAAGAAAGTCATTAATTTTGTTGAGTATTTATTTGATGATCCGGGTGACTCAATAATTAATTGTCCATCATATATATCTGATAATAACACCATATTCGTTTATTTACTTGCAACTTGCAAGTTTCTATATATATTATGCCACAGAAGATCGAATAATCATTGATTCGCTTGGAATGAACTTCTGGTTCTTTGAGCTGCTAGATTCACCAAAATCTGAGAGAAATTTTTATCAGTAAAAAACATCAAAAAAGAAGAGAGAGAAATGAAAAAAAAATACTCTTAAATTTTTATCAGTCGATACAATATGTACCGATTTAAAAAATATTAAAGTTTGGATCAGTGCGAACTTTACTGATCAAACTCTTTTTTTTTTTTTTCTTTTAGTTTTTTTATGCAATGAGTGGACCCACATTATTTGACTAATAGAAAACAGAGTTAAGTCTAATTAACTTTCGTCAGATGGTAAGAGGTGGACTCACTCTTTTATCATTATTTGAATAAAAAGAGAGAAAGAGTTTAAATCGGTATAAAATTTACCGATCTTTCTATGCATAATAAAACCAATCCACTCTTTATGTTTCACTCTCTTATTTTTTAATGTTTTTTACTGACAAAAAATTCTCAAAATCTGAGGCAGAAAAGTAATAAAGAAAGTGAAAAAAAATATGGATAATAATCTTATTTCAGTGGAGAATGATGACAAAAATTATCTTATTATTTCTTCCTGCATCTGCCATTATTATATATGATCACAGATAATTAATGCAATTGAATGTTTTTGGCAATATTCAAAAGTTTAGTTAGTTAATTAATTTCCATAATTAAATCAGCATATATACTACCATCAATATTTTTGGTAAAAAATATGTAAGGAATTATACACATAAAATAGTTTAAATTGAAATAGTGTAAAAACATATATATTTGTTATTTCAATGATCTTGAAACTATATTGTTATGTGTTATTTTTTTTAATGGACGACCTTGATCTTGAAACATAAAGCTGAAATATACTTATTGCCGACGCAATCTTAATTATAACTCTTATGTTGCTTCTTTTTTTAAAAAAGATGAGCCATTATATAATATGCACATTAAATTAAGAATATACAATCCAACCTATATTTTTTTATCAACACAAGTTTTAATTCCACCTCGAACTAACGTCCATAAATAGAGCAAGGGTACACAATTACTCTGCTTCAATAGAAGTCGAACCCAACTAGCTAGCTAGCTTGTGATCAACCATGGCTTCTAAGAAAATTATTGCAGTGGTGATTTTCATGGTAGCCTGTTTGATCTTGACGACAGTGATCTCACGGCAAATCGGTACTTACACTATATATCATGACAACATAGATTGAAACTAATCCATTCAATTAAACATAATTAATTATAATCGTATATCTTAATTTCTTTGCAACGACCGTAGAGAAATTAAATGATGTCCATGCTAGAGATGTTCATAGCTGTCGCAAATACTGCGGATGGCGCTGCTGCACGGAGGAAGAAATCCGAAATGTTGAGCATTACCCAAAGATGACAGAAGACGCTAAAAAATCAGAAGTTGTTACTGTGGGAAATAACGAAGCACCCGAGAAAAATCATCATGGAGAAGGCGGTCACGGCTGTTACAAACATTGTGGCCACCACTGCTGCACCGAGGAAGAAATGCGTAATCTGCAGCTCAACCCAAAGGTGAGGGCAGATGCTCGAAAACCAAATTCCGAGGTACCGAACTGAGGGTGTATGAGGTGAGATAATACAGTGGTATATAGTTGATCAATGAGTGAGTGTAATAGTAATAAGAGGAAGGACATCATAGCTTAAGTGTCCTCGCATGTAATAAACTGGAGATATGTCATGACTCATGAATGAAAGATGATGTTAAGATACTGCACATCCATACATTCATTAATTCTCATTAAAATGATGTAATAACCCTTATATCACCTTTACCAGTAAGGAACAGTAGAACAGCATCGGAGCTGATATATTGTCTGATAAAATGTTAATTAGAATTGTGCATTTGTATAAGATTATTAAACTCTTCAGTCAGCTATTTCAAACCAGTATTCAGCATGTAATAATCCCTTTCAGTCAGAATAGCATTCTAAAATCAAGTTACCAAACGGATCTTTATATATTATATGAATATAGAGAACTTGAGCATTTCTTTCTCTTCCTTTTCCTATAATATAGAAAAGAGAGTCTTGAGTTGCTCATTTTAGGTTTTGAACTTTTTTGCCTGTTCAAAAAGAAAGAACAAACAAAAAAATAAGAGAGAAGAAGTATATTTGTCGTGTGTGGACTTCATTTCTTTTCTTCCTTATGTTTCTTTTTAACTAATTTCTTATGAGCCTTTTCCAGTTTATTATGGATAATATATTCATATTAATCCAACCTTTTTTAAGTCTTTATTTGTGATAATTTCTCAGTACATCCCAAATTTTTATTTTCCACAGTATACTCCCCTGTTCCTGAATTCTTGATCACTGGTACCATAAAGGTTAGTTGACACATAAATAGAATTTGAGGAAAAGTAGTTGCCACAATTAAAAGATCATGAAGCTAATTAATTGCCACAAATGAAATTTGAAGGAAGAGAGGTGTAGTGGTATTCAACAAATAAATAAGTAATATTAGAAAGTAAAATTTGCAATCCATTACTCCATTTTAAAAAAAATAAAACTCTGACTATTTTTCAGATTTTGTTTAGAAAGTAAAATACTATCACTTCATAAAATAACAATTAATATTTACGAGTATCTTGCATCTATCTTTTCTTGTTACTAGCTAACTAATATCAAATTATAATTATAGTATGAATCAAAGCAAAAATGTTACTCCAAGAAGCAGATCGACGATTTTAGATGTATGTGGATCAAAAAAAGTTTTGTAATGCTAAATATGGATTTGTATAATTTTGTATAATGTAGTATACATGAATTATTTATACTGTTGTATAGTTTTGGAATTTTGAGTTTAAAGTGTCTCTATTTAATGTTTCTTTGTTTTAGAATTCTAAATTTAAATGGCTAGCAAAACTGGAGACTAGCCACACAAAAAAAGAAAATGACAATTTTACACGGATATTTAACTAAAATATGTCTAGAAAGGTATTTAAATATAAAAAATAAAACAATTCTACATGGACATTTAACTAAAGTCTGTGTAAAAAGATATTTAAACATAAAAAAATAAGAGAGTTACAAGAATATTTAGCTAAATATCCGTGTAGAAAGAGTAATCGTACACGGACATTTAGCTAAATGTCTGTGTAGAAAGAGTAATCGTACACGGCTGTTTATGTAATAATCAATGTAGCTCGGTTATTTTGAGAGTGACGCTAACAAATGTTTGTACACAGTTATTTATGTAATAATCCGTATAGCTCTCGATAATCATACGCGGATAAATATCCGTGTGTAATTTATTCAGTGATTTCTACATTCTCACATTCTAATACACGATAAGAAATTTGCAGCTCCTCTTTTTATGTCTGTGTGCAATTTCTTTCTCTATAGTAGTGCATGAAAGAAATAATTATTGTCCAGGAAAGGATACCGTGTAGTGTTGGAGTGCAAAGTTCAAGTTCAGTACTAGGGTTCCTAATTTCTACATGAGTGCGTATATGTTCTCTTTAGACGAATCACGACTGCTAGCTGCAAGGTGTGAAGAGAGGTGAGGTGAGGTGCCCTTTGTTCATACATACATAAATACAAGCATACATGTAGCAATATATTGCTGACCAGCTTCCCAATTTTAGCTGGAGCGGTGCTCTCTGTTCATTTATTATATATTGAATTTTGCACATTTCAGATGGAATTGCAGGGCATTAGATATATATGGTAGTTAGCAACCACGTTAGTACACGTGTCGCCTGATATTTATGCAAACACGTGATGTATTTAGAGTCAGCCGGTGTGGTTCGGATTAAAACTCACCTAATGACGTCTTACATTTCTGGCTGTACGATCAAGATCAGACGGAGTAGATCGATAAAATAGACTGTCAAGTATCAAGCGGTCCCTGTAACCTAGTGCATGTAGCCCTATAAATAGGTGATGCGCGCTCCTCTTCATGAGCATCCATCTATCAATACGGAAAAAGACAGCTTCTCTCCTCTGTTTGTACTCGAGTTCTGATATATAGTATATCACTTACTCTTCCATCATGGGTTTTAACAAAACTCTGATGGTTATTGGAGTTCTCTTGCTAGCATCTCTCCTTGCTGAGGGGGATGCTCAAAAAAAAGGTTAGTGCTTCATAATTAATAAGTAATTATGTAAATTTATGTCACTTGATTTGCTTTTGTTTACTTAGTTGTTAACTTGTGATTAATTAGCTGTAGATCAAAAGACATCTGCTGATGTTAAACCAGTACGTCCCCAAACACATGGTGGGGGATGGGGTGGTGGCGGCGGAGGATGGGGTGGTTGGGGAGGTGGAGGTTGGGGCAGTGGTGGCCGTGGTGGCCGTGGAGGGGGATGGGGCGGTGGTGGTTGGGGTGGTGGTGGCTGGGGCGGTGGCGGATGGGGTGGCGGTGGAGGCGGCTGGGGAGGTGGTGGTGGCCATGGTGGCGGCGGAGGCTGTGGTTACCGCTGTGGGCATCGTTGTTGCACACCGCAAGAGATCGCTAAAATCAAGAAAATAGAAATGAATTCTGAAGGGAGGATGACGGTGCAAGTAAAACCAGAGACCGTTGTTCGTAGAGAGGGATATGGTGGTGGTGGTGGTTATGGCGGTGGTGGTGGTTATGGAGGAGGTGGTGGCCATGGTTGCCATTACTGGTGCGGTCCCCATTGTTGCAGATCACCTGAAGAGATGGCTAATTTCATAAAGGACATAGAGATGACAACTGGAGAATTAAAGGAAACAAACGACGTAAAACCAGAGAGTCATGTGGGTCCTCAAGGATACGGCGGTGGTTGTCATAAATGGTGTGGCTACCGTTGTTGCACACCCCAAGAGATTGCAAGTTTAACCGGAGCAAAGGATGTAAAGGCAGAGACTGTTGTCGGTACTCAAGGACATGGTGGCGGCGGCGGTGGTGGATCATGGGGTGGTGGAGGAGGCGGTGGTGGGTCATGGGGTGGCGGTGGAGGTGGATCAGGTGGTAAACATTGTTATAAATGGTGCGGTCACCATTGTTGTACACCTGAAGAGATTGCTAATAATTCTGAGGCCAAGGTGGATCCTAAAACTGTGAAGCAAGAAGAGGTAAAGAATTGAAGAATATATGGGTCACAAAGTGTGAGATGAAAATGAAATCCTAAATAATGTACACTTGTGTACGTATAGTGTCGTAGTTGTTGAGGAGACTACTGCGCATGCATGTTTTGTGAATAGGAATAAAACTATAAAAGAGCTCATGATAAGGTGGATAATGGCTTAGATGTCTTTCCAGCTGTATCTGTTTACGAGGATTATCTTTGTAATCAAGCTTAACGCTATAAATAAATATAAAGATCTGCATGTTAATTATGACGAAGTTTTAATTACTCCCTGTTTTGCGCTCTCTTTTGCTTGAAATTAATGTTGATCTTTTTCTTTTTAATTTTGCTCGAAACATATACTTCATTTCGCATAATTCATGACACAAATAACATCACGATAATTTATCCATTAACTTGGTAAAAAATTTATAGACCGAATATGTCATACAATCAAATTATATATGATAATGTCAAATTGAATATGTCAATAATCAAGCAAATTTAGAATGATAACAATTCATTTTTCTAAATTGTCACTCAGTGGTGAAATTAGGATTTGAATTTTACAGGGGAGGAGGAGGAATTTTTGGGGATACATATGCCGAGTTTTATTAATAGAGCCGAAATTTTTTGAGAGGTGCATACACAAGTTTATTAATAGATACACATGCAACTAAACATGCAAATAACTAAAATTCCCTTGATTTCACATGCATACACAAATTGTTGGGGGGGGGGGGGGGGGGGGGGGGGGGGTGGCGTGCCTGGCCCCCGCTTGCACCTCTTCGTCCCGCCCCTATTGTCACTAGAATTCTCATTTTCATAGCTCGATCATAGACTTGATTCATTGTATATTTGTTGTATTACCCTGCATTATTTTATTTTTTTGTTGAAAGTCCGTAGGTGATTGGATTGATTTAGTGATTTACAAAGTAGCAATTACATAGGTTTCTTTTATTTAAATTAAAAAAACGTTAAAGATTATACATTTAACTGCTTGTATAATCATCTAATTTGCTATATCATAAAATAAAAGATACGTGAAGTCAGATAATGCAAATTAGTCTATTCACGCACGAATAGTAAGTAGGTGAGCCTTTCGATTTTCTTCTCTGAAATGTCGACACAGTAGTAATTTCTTCCAGTTGCATAGCTCACAGACTACGCCGCGTCAAGCCCTTCCTTTGTTAGGACGAAACATTTTCTTCTTTTTGAATTTGATGCTGCCCAAAGGAATTCACAGCCGAGAGATTGAATCAAATCGGATCGGGACAATCACCACTCACTACAACAAAACAAGGTAACTGCGACCGGTGAAGTCGCTGGTCACTGAAAGTATATTTTTTCAAAAAAAAAGAAAAAAATCATTCACTTCAGAGACCAATATTATCAGCGACTGGTGCTATCGTTGGTCGCTAAAAAGCATTGGTACAAAAAAAAAACGCAATTTGGGCATCATATCGAAAACCCTCTATGCCTAAATTTTAATTTTACCTATGCATGTTTGAGAATTTTTATTTGAATGTTAGTTTTTTAGGTTTTATTATGTCACATTTTTTTTTCATATTTGAAACTCGAATGCTTCCATTATATACGATTACTTAGCAATTCCATCGAAACTATCTCCTTAATTTAACCTAAATTCATTACAATTGAGAAATAAATATGAACAAAATATTCATTACCATTGCGTTACTTATCGTTATTTGAGTACTTTTATTTCAATATCAAGTTTTATAATTTTACGGTTTATAGACTTATGTTGCTCTCTTTCTCTTCTAACAAATATTAAAAAATAAATAAAAACATTGAGTACTCTTAGATTTCAAAATCGTGTTCCTAATAGTGTCAGAAAAAAAAAAATCAAAACCGGCCATCTAGTAATTGGTTTGGGCATTTTTTTTTTTTTAAATCAGAATTTGTAAGCATAATTAATAATTTTTAATTAGGTTGGATATTAATAAAAAAAAGGGAAAATTTTCAATGTCGGATACGAAACGGAGCCGATTGATATATCCAAATAATCTCGACCGGTCCCGGTCGGGTTTCCCGCCGCTCCACTACCTCAATAGTCAATCCAAAATCAAGGCCTCAATTCAACCGCAACCAACCGAACTCGTTGCAATGTCCGACCGCCGATCCCCGGTTCAGCTTGAACCGGAATTCGATGCGCTTGACCTTGACCTCGATCTTGAACCGGACGACCTCCACCCTTCAATCCCCCTTAAAAAGGTCCCCGCTGGAGACCTCTACGAGGCGGCGCGCGCCGGCGATGTCGACCGTCTGAAAATTTTAATCGAAGGCGGAGCCAATGTAAACCTCCGGGACAGGTGGGACTCGGTCGCCTTGTACTACGCGTGCCTCGCTGGCCACTTCGAGGCGGCGCAGATGTTACTCGAGGCTGGAGCTGTATGCTCTGAGAAAACCTTCGATGGGGATAGGTGGTGATCTATCGATTGCTTCAAAGATTATTACAAATTTGGTGGAATAAGTCATTTCAATTCTTGTGGTTCGGATAACTTTATTTATTTTTTAATTTATATTTGTCTGGGTTAAGACTTAAGAGTGCCAACTCTTGTCACTGTTTAAATCAGCTGTGATAGAACTATTAATATTTAGTTAAACTAGCTAAGAGTGTCTTTATATTTTATAATTGATGTAGGTGTCATTATGCAGCACTAAATTTGCGGTTGAGAAGGCTGCTCAAAACATACGAGGCACGGCCACCACCTCTTGCACCATTAAATGCGGCACTACGAGATGTGTTTCTGGCATTCCCAGGGAACAGGAGGGGTTATCTTGAGCAATGTGATGGTGATTATTCAAGAACTGCAGGTTCGTAGAATTAAATCATCTGTCTACATATATTTTTTGTGGTCAAGTTAAAAATATTTTATCTGGATTATGGTCGACGGTTATTGCTCATTGTTTCAACTAAGCTATAATATGTTGACTGGTGCCAAGCATGTTTGTTCTGACATGTGTACCTGATCACATTTTACTTTGTATATAAACTTTTACTTTTCTGTACTTCAGGTGAAACAGATAGTGCATCAAGCTCAACTCCGTTTCCACCTGACATCACATTTTACATAGATGGCCAGCCAATTGAGGCGCACCGTGCAATTCTCTCTGCACGTTCATCTTTTTTCAAACAAAAGTTCAGTACTGACTGGAGAAACCGTACTGAGGTGCGTTTCTCAAGCCAAAAATTGTCATACCGAGCTCTGCACAGCCTTCTCCATTTCTTCTACTCTGACCGGCTTGAAGTAGCTGTCGAAGACATGCCTGACCTGGTACGCACATGCAAGGCTTGTAAGATGGAGGGGTTGCAAAGCATTCTAGAGAAAGAAATGGTTCACCAGAAGTACGCTGATTACAAATCCTTAAGAGAGGTAGATAACTCCCAAAAGAAGTTTATTCTGCAAGGCTCGGCTTTGCCAGAGGAGGATCGGCTGCCTTTTGCTCTCCGAAAAATCCTAGAAGCTTCTCTTGAAAACTGTGAAAATGGAGAGGAGCAAAGCCAATGTGACTTTGCAGATATTCATGTGAAAGTTGGGGATAGAACCTTTCGGTGCCACCAAGTGGTGCTCGCTGCGAGGTCAGAATATTTTAGGGCTAGGCTGTCAAGAGCTATGGAATTTCTAGAAGGCAATAGAGGCAAGGAGATTGATGCCATTCCATTTCTTGAAGAACATGATTTGAGCTCAGAGGCATTCGAGAAAATGTTAGAGTACATGTAAGTTAATTCTGGTATGGTACTGATCTGGCAAAGTATTGACTAGAAGCAATATGAGCATGGTTTATATTTTATTTTGTTCCATTTTTTAATGAGTTATTTTATATTTTTTACTATGAAACTGAATTTTAAGCATCAATAAAGTCAAGTTCTTAATAATACCCAGCAACCACCAGGTACATTTGGTACGGGCTGTTCTGAAGCTGTACCAGAATTATACCATATTTACTGGTATTTATTTGTTCAATGTTGTAATAGTATTCAGTATCGTTTGTTGAACTTTGTTCTTTGCTTAATATTCAGGTATACTGATGGCTTGAAAGAAGTAGATCCGGATCAGGTATTACTTTTTTCTTCACTGGTAGCCTATTTTATCTTCCAGTTCCTATTGGTTCTGAATTATCCAAAAAAAGAAAAGAAAAACTAATCATATTTCTGTCTGCCTTTGCTTTTTCTCCTTTTGAGTTAGGCTGAGGAGATGTTTGATGCAGCCTCAAGATACCTGTTATTCCCTTTGAAGCGTGCAGTTGCCGATGTGTTGTTGCCTCAACTGGAAATGGTATCGCCAGCTGAGCTCTGCCATTGGCTGATATTATCTGACATGTATGTTCTCTCTCTCATCCTAAAGTACAAGTAAAACCTTCAGAAAGAAAATCAAGTACAATTATGGTTAATATTTCTGGAAAGAAAATCAAGTACATAGTATAACCAGTAACTGCCAGAAATCCCCTTCATATTGATGTATAGCTGTACAATTATATACCAATTTAATTCTTTGTTAACTGTGTTTGCCAATCAATTTATTCCATGATACAAAATAGGTATGGTGTAGTGAAGTTAAGGGAATACTGCCTGGACGTTATGGCATGCAATTTTGAGACATTCGCCGACACACCAGAATTCCGAGCAATGCTTCTGACACTCCCACCGCCTTCTGGAGATGATTCCTTGCGTACCACACAGCCAAATGCACCTGGTACTGTTTGCAGTGCCAATGAAGGCAACATTCTAGATGATTTGCGTGAAAAATGGTTGGAAGCTGAAGGATCCGAGCTTGACCAGAGAGATGAGAGTGCTGCTTTGTTTGACAAGAGGTTGGAGATGTTAATGCTTGTGGCAGAGAAAGAGGTAAATGATGATGAAGATGGTATTTTGGTTTAGTAAACATTGATTGGATAAGGTGCTTGAAAATTTTGCTTAGCATATCGATTTTGTACATGTGACTGCTTTTCTACTTCTCATTTTATTGTTGTCAGGAAAGATGTCAGTACTAATGGATAATTTACAGAAGTATTTATTTTGTAGAGTTGCAGTTTTACATCATGTAATCTTGAAATTAAATAAAACAATCTTATTTCTATCCTAAGAATTGTTAAACTAAAGCTGTACTTGCGTACTCCACTGACATAGAGAACCATTTTAAATGTTTGTGCATACATTATTTCGAGGATTTTCTAAGATCCACATGCTATTATTTTAGAGAAATTGACCAGCTTTATTATTATTTTGTCCTAATTATAAGTACTGTTAGGCAGAAGCTTACAGTGACAGACAAAATAGAATTCCATAAAATCACAAATAAGATTGGAACTCGCCGCAGCAGCAGTGAGGAAGGTCCAAAAAAGAGAAGAAAAAATTAGGAAAAAGAAAGAAAAAGAAAGAGGAAACCACAACCCAACCTCGAATTCCATGGATTACAAAAAGGATGCTGACAGTCCAAGCCACACAGCAAAATCAGACAGTAATTAAGGAAAAATGTCACTGCAGCTAAACTGCATAGAGTCATTCTTTATGCACTTTTATATTTGAGTTACTATAATTTGTACAAGTTAATATAGCTTGAGTTTAAACATGTCAATATCCAATGTGTACTTTTGTGGAAGCGAAAGAGTGGCTTAAAAATTGAAGGATAATTTTTTGTACAATATCAGCAATTTACCAAAACTAGTCTTAAATATTCAAAAATAAACCCAATACCAATTATTTTAAAACCAATCTTCATTACAATATAAACCTAGACAAGAATTCGAGTCACTGAAACTCAGCATCCATCAAACTTTTTACAAATTACAATCCTATGTAAACCAGATTTCAGCCCAACAAATTTATGCAATGACGACTCTATGAACATATAAAAGAACCCTTTACTTTTCCTTAGCTGCCTCAAAAATAAGAGGAGCTAAAAATCAAAAATCATGATGCATTGAACTCTCTTCATAAAGAGAAGCATTCCTATGTTCGGTAAAACTGAAAAAACTGGGGGAAAAAAAACTGTAACACCCCTTTTATCCTTTTTTTTTCTTTCTATTGTTTACCTAACCTCACATTTTTCTTTTCTAAAATAATTTCAAAGAAAAAGACACCAATTTAGTCTTCATTTACATCCTTTGCATTAGAAGTAGCATCGTCCATAGTTGAATTTGAAGTGACCTCGATAGTACTGCCTACATCTCCACTTTCGGAAGGAGCTTGTGAAGTTGCATCATCTTCTAGAGTCAAGTTGGAGACACTCTCGGCAACTGAACTTGCATCATCCAAGGAGGAACAGGAGGGGGTTTTGTGCATATTTCTGTCTTCTGATTGTGATTTTGCATCTGGAGATTGTTGCTTTTGTAAACTATAGTACATGATGCTCGCAGTGAGTGTCATAATCATTTTCTGATTCACCTGCATATCGTAAATAATAAGAGAAACATGTGAGATGTTATATCTGACCTAGAATTCCAGAGCTAAGTAAACAGTTTGGTTCAAGTAATAATGTAGTTTACGTATGAATTGCAAGAAAAACACTTCAAACTTTTAAAGTTCCAAAGAATCAGTTATTATAACCTGACATCAACACAACAATTGGAGGATAAAAATGATACTTACAAATTTGCAAACACTTTTGGTAAATTGGAAATTAATTTAGCTCATTTCCATTTTTTTTTTACCTCCATAATGTCCTCGGGTAACAAAAAGACAGAGCATCCAAGCTTTCTCGCAACACTGATAATATATGTAGCATTCAGTTTTCTGTCCTCCTCTGAAACAGAATATAAAATAATATAAATATTAAACAAAAGCACATATATCCATCCAACAAATCTTGGTACATAAAACCTAAGTTTCAAAGAATTATTTGGCCTTTAACAGACTAATCTGAATAACTCGAAAGAAAAGATTAACAAAAATAGAGCAGAAGAAACACCCACCCTCTTCACCCTTGGTGACAAGCTTCCAGCTGACAACCCTTGGCTCAACAGCACTAAGAAGCTCCAGGAAGAATACTCCAGTTGCTATACTCCTATCCTGAAATAAATTAAAATAAAACAATACGTAAATATGGAATATGCTAACAATTAGTGCTATACCTAGACTAGCAGGTTTTGTTACTAAAATCAATGGGACCAAAAATTAAGCCACTTGGGGTTTTATACAAGATCAAACAAGTACTTGTCAAAATCCTATGCTTAGATAATAAATTACACCATGCCTAAGAGAGGTGGTTGGTCCAAATTCTCACAGTGGAGAGGTTGTACATTGGCTTTGGGGGACTTGTTTGGAAAGTCTGTATCATACCTTGAAACTGTCAATCTGAGAAGATCTGCCCGCTGACCTAATTTTGCTATTTGCCCAGTTTAGTATATCAGCATCCGTTATCTCTTTTCCTTGAGATTGGCATCGCAAGTTCTTCAGCAGTTGAAGGATGTTAAACCTCATCAACTGCCACAAGTATGCTGGGATTGAAAACCCAATAAAAAAGGGATGCATATTAGATGATGCTATTGCAGGATCAACCAGTAAATCAGTAGACTGATACATGGAATCAATACCTTTGCTTAGGAAAAATTACATGAATAATATCAAAAGATACATGTATGCTCAACAAACATGTATAAATTGGATGTTACATACCAAGAATAAGCTTCTTATTTCCTTGAACGATGTCATTCCCAGCTAAATTGACAAGGGAGAAATTAAGCTCCCTGCCAATATTAATAACTTGGTTGCAGTTCTCAACCTTTCTAAAGGGCATCTTGATCGGAGGCTTTGATGCTTGCTTCCACCTAACACACCCTGGAGAGACCTTGTCCAACACCTCCAACAGAACCCATCTATGCAAAATACCAGCTTTTATAAGGAAAGGATGCAAATTTTATCAGAAAAAATCTTGTTTCTAAACATATGTTCTTTTTCAAATTGAAACTTTGAGAGGCCAAGTCTACTGTAAATTTCGAGTGTCACACCAAGTCATGCAAAGAAAGATTTCAATAGAGTATTGCAGTTACCAACCTGCACCAGATTTTGAGAAATATTTTTCATATTGTTGTTATTCAGTTCTTCTTGTTTGGGGATCGCCAGTTCAACAAGAATTCAAGGGGACTTTTTGTAAATACAAGAGAATGCCTGATCAAATAACTTGACATGATGTTACATCCCAGTCAATATACCTGGTGCCAGTGTGTTCTAATACCATCAATACTAAATCCACTGTACCCCCATATGAGATAATGATAAAGGTAAAGGAGTACCCATTTTTAACATCTTCAAAGAGGTTATTGACATAGGTAGCAATGCCAAGACTGTTAATCCACATACGGAAAGATCTCTCCTCCCTTGAAATTATTACATCTTCAGGAGTGGTGGCCTGTGTAATTTTTATCTTCTTGTTGTCTGTTGTGAACCCATTCCTGCACAATATTATTTTAGATTGTTTTACATTTAGTTTGAATTGAATTATAAGATAATATTTCAAAACTTAGGAAGTTACAGATATAGCTGACTTGGAGAATACGATTTGACTGACCTAAAGAAGTGTATAGAAGTACACTGCATAATGTTGAACAACATATGCAAAGTTCAAATTGTGCAAATAATTAAACCAACATAGAGATAAAACATCTGTTGGACAAATCTCACAACTGCTTTAAAACGGTTCATGGCATTGGGTAGGGAAGGCCAATTACTGAGGCAACTCAAAAGGAAACTGGCATTTGTTAAATAGTAGCATTCAACATGGGCTGGATCATGTTAAAATTAGATATAAAGAAATATCATTCAGATGTCAAGGAAAGATTGATGTTTCTACCTGTGTTGGAAAATTTGAGCCACAAATGCAAGATTCAAATTGGGAGATCCCTCGACAATATCCTTTGGAGTGAGGTATCTCTTACAATCCAGTTTCTCAGCCTGTTCAATTACCATTTTTGCCCTTTCGTTTGGATCCTTTACATCTGCGGTTGTCTCAGAAGAAACTTCTGGTGCAAGAGCCTTTAGGAGGTATGCATAGGCCTCTCCATCCTGGGGGAAAATAAAAAGCAAAAAGACAACTTCATTCATTAATTGACTATTAACAATATTTGTAATATCAATCAAATATCTTCCCTGGTTAGTGTCAAATAAACATAGGGAATTTTCTGTCTATATGCAAGAAATCCTCAAATAGTGTGATATTGTTTCTCTTTTTGGGTGATATATCCTTTACAAATAACAAGGGACCTTAAAGAATGCACCAGAATAGTAGCATATATATAGTACTTATAACAACACAGAGATAGAGAAAAACCTCACCTTAACATCTGTGGAGAAGTTTGTGACAGTTTTCTGGTACCCAGCCTTCTTAAGATGATGATTCATCCACTTAAGCAGCATCTTTTCAGGTCCCATACCCATCAGCTCCTCCAAATCCTGTCCAAAATATACACATGACACACAAAATATCAACCAAGCTAATACTAAAACGAAAGAAGAAAAAAATTGTCTATTGAGAGAGAGAGGAGGGAGGGCGATTGTACCTGATTGTCATCGACCAGCTCAACCAACTGGGGTGTCTTTCTGATGTTCAGATCGGCCAACAGTTGAATCTTAAATGAGGTTCAACAAAGTCAGTAAGCCAATGGAAAAAACAATTGAAGGTCACAGCTTGAAAGTTCCTTTGATCATTCGGTAATTAACCAAAAAATTAGAGAAAAGTTGAAGCACCTACCTTTATAATTTGTGATATAATCCCAAGAATCAAATGAGGCTGAAAAGGTAAAATCAAACTCAGTTAAAGTAGCAATAACAAGTATGTAGTTTTTCATAAGCTAGTGGATAAAAGAGACTTTTAGAATGATAAAACATACTCTTCCTTCCACCATATCTTGTGTACCAATGTTAACTACTGTGCAACCAATAGCTTTAGCAGAATTGAGGCAGAGAGTGTGGTTCTCATTCCTCTCCCATGGGTTCAGAACCCTTTTTTTATTGATTGCTCTCTCATCTATTGTCCCCGGAACCGCAACATTTATCAGCTTGCTATTTGAAATATGAAAATAAAAATAAAATAAGTAGTTGAGTATTGAACATAAGCATGAGGTATGCTTGGTACCCAAACTTCTTTTTTGCATAGATCTTAAAAAAAAAACTCCCAATCATGTGCTGGAACTGAAATTTACCAAAGACTTCGGAGCTAATATATACTGTCCTAATGTTTACAGTTCACCCCATTTTACCATATTTGCGAGCATGTCTCACATCTACAATGAATAACCAACATATTTTAGATTATTTGCAAGTAACAGTTACTGTTATACCCAAAGGTTAGATCCAGCAATATACGATAACGTTGTCAAAATCTTTTCAAATTAGCTCAACAAGATTGAGTATGACCAATTCACAGGAACATGCACATCAGCATTTTGGCTTCATTTTTATGCAATTTGGAATTTAAATGGAGAATCAGGGGAAGTGGCAAAATAGTAAGCACTTTCACAGAATATGCCTCCCAACCTTAAGTCAACTTTTCGTCCTTGCAGTTATCAGTAAATCTCTCAATACTATAGATTATGTTAGCTGCACATATGGATACTTCCAGTATAGCTTGAAAGATAACATAACAAAAAAAAAGAGTTGAGAACATGTAATTTAGCAAAAGGCACCTACCAGAGAAGGACACCATCTCTGACAAGATCAAAGAGATCATTCAAAGCAGGATCCATTGGTAGGTACTTCTTCAGAAAGGGATCCTCACCTAGGTAGCTATTTATGTGAGCAACATAAGATGCCTTCTCATTCTCGTTTATGTGATGTAGCAGTGTAGTAGTTGTGGCTTTAAGAAACGATGAGGAGTTCTTTGCTCCACTAGCTCCCTTCTTGGCTGCAGCCTTCCCCCGGAGATCCAAGTACTCCTGATAATATGATTTCTTTAGTGAAAAGTCATTTATAAGAGAAATATACAAAGTTTCTGAATTACCCCTTTCAGCATAATTACATCCAGACATCCAGAAAAGAAGAGCCACCTATTCTCTATTGAGGAATTACTTAGCATGTGACGCAAAAACTGCAAATATGCCAATCAGGCCTCGTAGTCTGGTTTATACAGATAGTAGCAGCTAAACCCAACAACTTCATCAACTAAAGACTAATAAAGGTGAACTCAATTTCACCTGACTTGAGACAATTGACGCTTAGAAGGAAGCAAATGCAAACTTTTGCTTATACTATCAACCAAAAATAAATTATGGGTATTAAAATGGGGACCAAATCCATTAGGGGTCAGTCTGCTCTTCAGTAAAAGGTGCACTTGTTTGATAATCTCACATCAAAAACACAAAGGTATAGTTTACCTTAAGGAAGACTTCAAATTCTATTTCCTGGGTATCATCAGGATATGATTCAGATAAAATGGAAGCAATTTCAGCAGCTGTTATTTCATCCTTTAGACCCTTCAGTTTTAGCATCAGTGGTGGTATGCCCTTCACTGTCAACTTTCCAGTCTCTCTTTGTGCAATGATATACTACAAAGTTCCCACAAGTTACACAATCAATAACTAAAGTTTTTAGTTTTTCCAAAAAACAATTGCATTTGTGAAGCTGGATATAGTAGCAAGATATCATAATTCTATCAAATTCAATGATAACTGCAATTGGAATTGGAGAACCTCAACTATACCTTTGGGCTGTTAAAAATAAGCAATGCAATGAACAAAAAAAAAATCAAAAAGAAAATTAAACATATAAGATCGTCTATAAACATCCGATGACGAGAACTTTCTGAGGGTCCCAATCGAAATCTATTCGAGGTGCAAACTTTCGAAACTGGACGAAACAGTTAAGATAGTCGCCCTCTTATAAATAAAACAATCGACAAGCTCGATCAATCCGACAAATTCGCACGAAACATGAGAAAAATAGGGCTTGACATGAATTTACCTTCGCTTTGAGGCTCCGCAACTCGACTTGCGTGAATTGGCTCTGTAACCATGGATCTGATACCAGCACCCCCTGGAAAGTCGACATTTCTCAATCGATTCAAGTCAAATCTCACTTCTCCAACACTAAATGAAACGAAAAAAATAAAAAACTCTCTCAGATTCTCAGCTTCTATTATTTTCTTCTAGACTAAGAGAAACCGCTGATACAAGAACATGAACATAAACAAGCGACGAGAGCAATGGAAACAAAAACAAAAGACAGCTATTGATTTCCGTACCTCAATTTTCTCCGATTTTTGAGATTTCTAACTAAATGGCTACAATTAAGGCGCGCTGTCCAAATGCACTTCTTTTTCTATTTCTTTTTGCTATTATGATGAAATCCAGGGTTCGTGGGAAGGCGTCGGATCAGATGCAATGTGGGGCCCACCCTTTTTTATTTTCTATTTTTGCCGAAAGGCGATTCAAAGAAACTTGTAGTTTCTGTTTTTCCTTTGTTTCTAGCTTTGAGAAATAAAAAATAGATAAACACAATTATTTTGGTAAGAGTTTCTTGTACTACGTCTTTGTATTTTAACTTGTAGCGGGTCAATAAAAATGGAACCATGTCCTGACTTGCTACATGTAAAACATTGCAATAACACATACTGAGTGCTGGTCGTAGTAGAACCTGGTGCATCATTTAATTGGGAGTTCTAAAAGTGGGGCCCGGGAGTCATTCTAATATGATATTATTGTGGTGGTATAAGAGGAACAAATAGTAGTTTCTTGATAGAAGGAAAAGGATAGCCTGCCACATGGCGCCAATTACAAAGCTGGCACCGCTTGGGCGGCATTTCTGATTTTATGGCTGGAATTCTTTCTTTATTTTAGACCAATAGAATTCATGTGAAACACCGGAAGACTGTGGACGTTGAGTGAAACAAACAAACGACTAAATCAATATAAAACAAGTCCCATTGTAGAAGTGAGAACTATAATTTCATAGAGCAATTTGTTTGGAAAAGGATATTTATACTAACAAATAAATTTCACAACCGTAACAATTAACAGTAATATATCAAATAAAATTTTATATATTTATCATAAATTAAGTGTCGTTTAATTTTAGCTATTAATTTTTTGGAAAAAAAAAACATTATCTCAAATTGCATCAAATTAAACATAACACTTGTTTAAAAATATAAATAATATATATCTTTAATTTTACTTTTTTAATTCAATTCGTAGTGCTTGTCATACTTTTCAATATAATATGTTTATCTGTGAGTGAGTGAGTTAGTTAGTTAGTTAGTTAGGTATTGGATTATATATGATTCAACAAGATACAAGGTAAGTGATGATCAAAAATTGAACATGACTTAATAAAAAAAAATGAATTTTAATAATACCAGTTTATTTGTCATGTTACCATTTTTTGTCGTCAGCGTTTTTCCCTTTTGTTTTCCCGGTTTGCCACACTATTTTATCCTACATAGAAGATGTTTAAAAAATGTTTAAAAAATTATGGACAACTTCTTCAAATCCAAGAAGGTGGCAATGCTTAGCCCACAAGTAAAGGATGACTTCCTCTCTACCAAGTAAAGAAGCATAATGTCGCCTCACATGACTTCAATTTAACTAATTAAAAACAAATCAGCTTACTTGTTAATGAATATATCATGAATATATTGGCGATTGTAACAGATTTTAATAGAAGACATTTAAAAATAATAATTGTTTAATAGAGAATACTAGAGTATAGATTCTATGGTGGCTTGAGTCCATATCCTCTGAGGTAACATAATATATCTGTTTTGATCCAGACCATCTGATCAAAATTTGAACCACTCAGATCCAAAGTGGAACCTTTCTGAACAAAAATATTTGCATGGATTTTGATCGGACGGATCAGATCTAAATAAAAATATTATGTTGGCTTAAGTGATATTAATTCTGGTGATTTAGCAGAAACCTTATGAAAACTATAATGACATTACAAAAAATTACTTGTGTATTTCCTCCATAGCTTTAATGTTTTCTAAAATATAGTGATTGAACACAGGAAAAAAAAATTATAGCGAGACTGTTATTTTCTAATCCCTGGGAAATCAAAATTTCATTCCAATAGGCAAGAACATGGACTTTGATTATGCATGTGATGATATAATTTAGTAGCCGAATATGTTCTCGGAAATTTGAAGAATTAAAATTTAGTTTTTTTGGGCCCTTATGATATTAATTAAGCACAATAAGAGAAGCATCATCAATTTATTTAATGAAAGTAAGAGCAAAAATTCTAATGGGCCAAAATATAATATGGGCCTTATACAAGCTACGTATTACAAGTTTTTACCAATTGCAATGTTGCATTTCAATTTCCAGTGGAAACTATCGATTCTGATACCGTTTCTGATCCAAATCACGACATAACTAATCACAGCACGGTCCAAATTTATATCCTAATTTTATTATAAAATATAAAACCCCGACCATTTTTTCTTTTCTTTTAACTAATTATTGTGGCATTTACATAAATGCAGTGAGTTGCTTGTTTTTCTTTGTGACAGATCGATGTTTATTAGAAACCAATTAATGACAAAGAGAGAGGTTCATTGGTGAGAGAAATTTATAGAGGTCAAAGAAACCGTGAACAATGCTGATCTAGGGAACAAAAAAATATTCATTCTTTGCCCACTTCAAGAATTCGTAACTACCAAAAATGTTGTGTTACAGTTGACTATATTATAATTAATGTCTAAACAATTTGATACGGCATGCCTTATTGAATCTGTTAATTAAGAAGGCTCCACGATTCATATGCAGAGTTGTGAATTCCCAGACAATAATTAATTAATTAATTAAAGTAGATCTAGGGGCTTAAATTATATTTTTTGGCTTATTTAGAATCTTGTGTGGGGTCCAATTTTTTTTAGGACCTTTTGCATGATCAAATTATGTTTGTAAATTGTATTTTTTCCGTTATTAGAGCATTTCTTTCCATTGGAATTGTATATTTTTTTTCTTTTTTAAATATTGTCAGTGGCTGTCAGTTTGAGAAACTATAAATAAAAATGAAAAAAAAAAAAATTACATCAGACATCTTGATTAAAAACACCCCTAATCTAGGCTCAAAACTGCTATCCTCAATGATGATTACAATATTAAAATTTCAATCTTTTTAGCAACATGATATTAGAACCAATTATTTACTGGCAAAGCAGTTCATCAGCCGCAAAAGAAGAAATTACTTAACTAAATTTGACTTGGTTTTTCTGATTATTGAGAGAGTTAAATAATTTAATTCCACACTAAATAATCAACAAATTGCTCTCTTTGGTACACTAAAATATTTTTAATAGCTGTCTGAAATAAGAATTTGGTCACATGGATCTGAGGTCAATGATCATATACAAAATATCAAAAGTTGAAATCTTGTGTATTGTGTGATCAAATTAATAAATTGAAATTTGAACTTACATTTTCACGTCTCTTCATGTGCTCGTACCGATCACATGGTTAGGCATATTTACTTATAAGCAGGCTTGATCTAGCAATTTGAATTAAGTTTTGATGTGAAAAATCTATGCTTAATTAAATTTAGAACTACCATTTTGTCATTGAATTTATTATTTTGTCATTGCATTTTTTCTTTCTTTGTAATATATTTTTGGAACCATATTTTTGCAATTATTAATAACTTGCAGACATCGCTGCAAAGAGCAAATAACTATAACAACCTCACTAATTTATCAAATGGCAAGAAATTAAAGGACTTAAAATTCATCTCAAACAAGATTTTCAAATTGCTAGCGTCGCTGGCTTTCTTAAATTCATCTCAGCACTATGTAGTCCTCTTTACTCACTTATGAAATTATTACCAGTTGCATGAGAAATCAGAGCAGGTCAAATTTTCTGTGATAGAATTTGCAGTGTTAATACAACTTATATCGCTATGCAAAGAAGAGAATCATCTCAGGAAGTAGGAATGAATAGCATCACTTAAATCTCACATAACAATGGCAAGAATTTGCATGCATGCAAGAATATCTCAAACCCATGAATCTCTCGTAAACAATATTCTCAACTACAAAAGAATCAACAAAAATTAAACACATTATCTGCTACAGCAATGAGGGAAAAAATAGTAGGGATTAAAAACATTAAGAACATCGATCAATTCTCTCATTAATTCTCACCAAAATATTACTAAAGTTCCTGTAACAACCAAAGCTAAGAACTCCAACAAACCTACTCTAACACCAGTAGAAGAACTAGGTGTTGTACTGTCCGATTTAGGCGAAGTTGGACTTGTACTGGTCACAGATGAACTAGGTGCTTCATCAGCCGGTTTCGCCTCAGGGGGAGGTGCTGGTATCGGGGCCAGAGCTGGCTCAACACTGAAAATCTCTTTTGGTACCAAAACCATGTCAAGTGCATACATGGCAACTGGTGATGTTGAATAAGTGCTACTAATTATTTTCGCACTGAACCAGTCTGAGATTATATGAATGATACCCATATCATAGGTCACATTAAGTGTGCACGAGCCACCGGCAAAAGTCGTGACGGGATTTTGTGCGCTCAAGTTCTGGAAATTTGCTAGTGTGTAGTAGTGAGGGAATGCATGGCATAGTAAGAGAGTCTTGAGTTGATCATTGGTGAGGTTAGCAAACGTGGAATCTTTAAGACGTGCGAAGGCCGAATCTTCTGGTGCAAAGAGGGTTAAACCGCCAGATTTTGTGTTGTTTGCTTGTGCTTGGAACACTTCAATTACATTGGTTTGAATGAGATAGGAAAGAAAGGTATGATACGGACCGGCATGTGTCAAGAGATCAGTGAGGTTTACGTGGTGCGGTGCTGGAGATGGTGCTGGGGACGGAGATTCGAGTGGGGATGGTGAAGGGGAGAGAGAGAATGGGGCTGGTGGGCTTTGAGCTGACAAAAGAAAAGGAATGGTTAAGAAAAATAATACATTTATGTTACTAAAAAGGGTTATTTTGTTGATATCCATCATTGCTTAAATCTTGATCTGGTTCTGGTCCGGCTTCTCAGTGACCCCTGCATGAATCAGTGAATTGAAATAAATTAGAGAAAATAAACTAGTGAGAACATAAAATCCTGGTTGTAATCCATTTTTTTTTTATGACCTGAGATCAATTTAACCAATAATTTCTTCTGGATGCTTTGTGTAATGTGAAGAACTAAAAATAAAACAGTACTTCACCCATTCCAGGTATTGAAATAAACTGATTATCTCTGAAGACAAATTCATTGCAAAAGCAGTAGATCAACACATTAAATGGAGACAGTTAAAAAGAAAAGCATTTTTTTGCTTAAATAGATTCATAATTCAAGTATTCATCTAAAAGAAAAAAAAAAAAAAAAAACCATACATGCAAAATAAAAGATGTTAAAATTTTATTGTACAAATGTAGGGAAAGAGAGAGAGAAGTAAGAACTAAGAAGAAAATTGAGCAAACCTGGTTAAGAACCAAAAACCAACTGGCCAAGTGAGAAGCTCAAGGAAAGTGGGCTAAGAAGAGAGACCTTAAATAACAAATTAATTGCTAGGTTTGAATATGTGAAATTTTGTGAACATTTATGGCAACATGTGGGGGCTCAGCAACTGTTTGTCTCTGCATATAGAAACTTCAGGAATTAAATTGAAACGGGAAAAATAATATACATGTGGTATTATGCATTGGGGCACCCCAACTATATATACTGCTGTTAGTAATTGAATATCAATCCAACTTTGTAAAAAGGGACTCAAAAGATAAGCTTATATTATATGCATTCAGAGACGGATCTAAGTAATAGGAATGAGATTAATTGATCTTTATTTTTTTTATTTATATATGATATTTTATACAATTATAGAGTAAAATGTTATAATATTATAAAATTGATTCACATTCTCCGTAAGAAAATTTTATGTGATTGACCTCCAAATGTGTTTGACTATCGTTATTGTTAATAATGTGTTGTATAATCAAATAAATATTTCGCACAATAAATTTTAATTCAATTTATTAAAATAATTATCAAAAATTGTGAAAGAATTAAAAAAAATTGAGACCAATACTAAAGTCAATGAAATTACAAATAAAAAAGTGAACATTAGGGGAAAAAAAACCTCTGGAAAATCTAAAATAAGCTCAGCGCTTGAGAAAAAACAAAAATAACTAGACAATTAAATTATGACGCATTTCATTACTAATTAGGACTTACAAAAATAATTTTTGAACTTGCATAAATGTGGGTGTGGTGCGTAGTAAGTTCTTTGAGACCATTCATGCAGGTAGGTTCAGACTATAGCTGAACCAATTTTTAATTACTACATAGGGATCTCAAAATTCGACTTGACACCTTTTTAGAAGTTAGAGGGTTCCATGAGAAATTGTCCCTTAGTCCATAACTTGTCATAAAATTTTGTGATAAATTCAGCTGCTGCCACCGACATTACGCTTGATTTGGATGTGGACCCAACTTGTCAGCCACCAATTCATCATTAATATTTAATGGTGCCGGTGAGTGTTTGGACCTGCCCTAGTCCATAACTTCTCCTACTATACTTTTTTTTTTTTTTACTTTGAATTTAAAAATGTTAGAAGATCCGGTTCAAACTCTAACCCATGTTTGGTCTAAAGTCTAAACTCACTTAGAGATATTTCAATTTTCCATATTAATTTGGACTTATGTGATGTTTTCAAATTCTCTAATTTTCTCAAAGAAAAGTGGCAATCTCTTTTTTTTTTTTTTTTCTATCTCTCTTTCTCTCTCTCTTTAAAAAAAAAAATGTGAGAGTGAATCGCTCTCTTTTCTCTTTCTTTCTTTTATTAGAAGAGAGATGAAAGAGAGTGCTCTCCTTTTTTTGAAAAAAAAAAGTAGCATATTTAAGTTATAGCTGCGGTCGGGTTGGGTTCATTAAAATTTTCTTAATTATCGTATCATGTATGTCAAACTGTGTATTCTGACACATTTAGACACAACAAGTGACGGGTCCTTGCATACATATGTGCCGTGTCATGTCAGACGTGTGTCGTACTTTGGTAGAAACTTTCTGTCAACTATTGTATTTGTAAAGATACTATAATCAAAGGAAAGGTCTAAACATTTGGAAACTATATATACCTATGTTACCCTAACACTCCTAGGAAGCCATCATACCCGTGTCCGACACCGACACGCTTCAGACATACGTATGATACGTATCTGACACGCCAGATGACGTGTCAGATGAGCTGG
This sequence comes from Carex pumila, assembly GCA_033356055.1. Classification (NCBI taxonomy): domain Eukaryota; kingdom Viridiplantae; phylum Streptophyta; class Magnoliopsida; order Poales; family Cyperaceae; genus Carex; species Carex pumila. Next base: position 121,952 of record JARJHM010000372.1, read on the forward strand.
CGTGTCCCTACCCGTCAGATACGGTCTTCGACACTTGGTTGACCCTTGCCGACACGGCCTGACACGAACTGGACACGCGCCTGTGTACTGTGAGCCACGCCCGTGCCTGTGGACCAAGCCCATGGACACCCACCCGCCCCTGTGGACTGAAGAAAACAAATGGTAGGATTCGAACCTTGGACCTCTCAAATAAGAGTCAAAAGCTTTACCCACTACACCAAACATTCATTAATATACTTATATGAAGTCTTTATTTTCTAAACAAATTTAATTTAAGTTATAATTATCTAAATACAATATATAAATTAATAAAAAATAATATATATAATAAACGTGTCGTGTCTTAAATTTTTATTGCCGTGTCTTCGTACCCATGTCGTATCCGACACAATACCCGTACCCGTATCCATGCAATACAGATATATACTAATTAAAAGCCACAATTAAAATTTTAAAATTGGGCTATGTTGGGTGTGCTTGGATGATTGGACCTCCTCTAGGTAGTCTCAAGTTCTCATTAACGAATCCACCATCTATGGGCCCTGAGTGTCCTAGGCTGTAAGCTGTGAATTTTTAAAATTGGGGTGAGATTTATTTAAGATAAGTTACATGACAAATAACAATTTTAAACCAATTTGTTTAAGAGGAAAATTTATAGGTGTGCTGTTTTTATTTTATGGATTGGTTATATATCAAATTTATATAACTTCAGTGACATTTGATGTTTCATAAAAAACCTTTAAAATATATAATGTTGTAAGTTTCAAGTTTTGGTGAACATGAAACTTGTATCAAACTATACAAGTTTTAAGATAATCTATTGTCACTAATTGTCATAAGTTGGCTAAGTTTCCATTTTATAATGTTATAATTTCTAAGCTTTTGTCAACAAATGTTGTAAGTTGCCTATATTTTATCATTAAACCCTTTATATTTTTTTATTTTACTTTATAATGTTGTAAGTTTCAAATCTAACCCTTTCAATATACTAGAAGATTCAGTTCTAATTCTTAACCTTACTTTGTTCTAAAATCTCTTCAAAGTTTTTCCTATTTTTCACTTTTTGTAAATCACTCATTTAAGCTTTTCATAGTCAGACATCTTAGCCTAAATAATAATAATAAACACATAATAAAATTACAAAGATATCCATAATTTGATAACAAGGTTCAAATGCCTCCACTTTGCCAGTAATTTTCTATTTTGAAATATGCTGGCATTTTAGGTACTCTTCAATGGAGCTTGCAACTCAACCTTTTCTTGTGATGGTAAATAACCAATTGCATTCGCACAAATGGTCAAAATAAAAAAATGATCATCAACAATTTTCTTCGTTTGGACCTGAACTTCAAAGTAAGAAACTGAAAGCACAACATAAGAGAGATTATAGCAGCCAGATATTTGCTAATACAATGTTGTTGTAGATAATGAAACATTGGCACACAAGGAGATAAATGTCATTTTATGTGCCCACACGCACAAATAAGCCACAACACTGTCTTTAGATCATTGTTATTCCCATAACTAACAACCCAACCAATATACAAATGATAAATAAAAATAATAATCTAAAAAAAAATGGAATCAAACAAACAGGGTCCATTTGATTGTCTAATTAACAAGAAAATGAGAAAGAGAAAAAAAAAAACCACAAGCCAAAGAAACCAAAGGTGATAACAAAGCGAATTTGTAACTGCTTACTCTCTCTGTCAATCTTAAACTGAAATTGCTTTAAACTTAAATGGATGAATGAGATCAAAGCTATGCCCACTCTCGGCGTATGTCAAAGCTGTAGTTGATTTCCAAATAGCACTTGCCATCATCATCAATAAACTGAAATATCAAATAATTTCTTTAACATCAGAACTAGTTGAGAAAATATTGTCATCTTAAGCAGTTAAAGGTAGTGAACATGGTATCTGGCCAAAGATCTCAGGTTCAAGTACCATCAGGTCCTGAATGACACATGACAATAGAATAGCAGTAGAATAGCAACGCTGGTACATGCATGTGTAAGGAGATATCAGTACCTTAGTACGAGCAGCATAAGTGCCTCGAGCAAACAAACCGGAAGGTGTGGTCTCTTCTGGGGTTTCATATTTGTATGCTTCTGGCTGGGGGCTGAATGTACCCAACATCTCTTTTGTCTTGTCAACTGTACCAAAATTTCAACCATAAGTCTCAGTAAAACAAACTAATATAGTACCTCAAAAAAGGAAAAAAAAAAAATCGATAATGAAAAGAAAAAAGGGGGAAGCAGCAAATACGTACTAGTGCAAGGTTGCAAAATTTAGGTGAATTTACTTACAGGTTAATTCTGGCATGACATTTGTATGGTATTTCTTATGACACGGCAACATGGTACAACTTAAATGAGGCTTACATGATCCAGTTATACAATATAGTAAATAATAAATAGGGGGAATTTCATTTAATACCCCTCAAAAACTATGAAATTATGTATTTTCCTCTCTAAAATTCATAATCATATTTACCCTTCTAAATTTCAAAAATCACAAATATACCCAATTTATTTTTCTTTTAAACACATTTAAAGTTGTAAAGTACCCATTTTACCCTTTATTAAAAAAATAGAAAATAGTAGAGTTTGTTTAAGAGAAATATTTAATCTTCTAATTGGTCGGTTGTGAGAAATGTCGGCTACATATTCAGCTTGGTTGTCCTCAGAAACAGATCAGTTAGAAGACAACATTTTTTTAATCATACTATATTTTTTATATTTTAGTAAAGGATAATACGGGTACTTAATACATTTAAAATTTGTTTTAATAGAAAATCACTAAATTTGGGTAAGATATGAGTTGTTTAAATTTAGAAGGGTAAATATGATATTATGAATTTTAGAGAGGGAAGTCCGTAATTTCCAAGTTTTTGAGGGGTATGCATGAAATTCCCCCATAATAAATTGTGGTAAATAATTGGAAGAGAGAGGGAACAAATTACCCTTGAGCCCAGATTTCCAAACAGTGTTGGTGTAGCGGAGACCAGAGACGATGTTGTTACTGACAGAGAAGGAGAACCTGAGCTTGTAAGGGCTCCCTTCCTTCAGAGTGAACCAGACCCCTTTTGAGTTGAGTTCCACTGGTAGCGGAAGGACAATGTCGGCCCGGCCGGGAGAGATAATCGACAAACTCAGGATCTTCACCTCTGACTCCAGCGATTCTGACAAGGTAATAGGGAAATATTATTATTAGTTTTGAAGTTAAGAAAATTAATGTTACTAATGGAGTGGAGTGGAATTTGTATTGATTAATGTAAATGTGGGTATGATGTCATCATTGTTCATGCATACATGGTTCAAATGTCAAATTTACATAACATAGAACATCCGGTATTTGGTGAATTGATAGGTATGGGTATAGCTGTATATGCAATTTGATTGAAACAGAAAATTTATTGGATAAATTCCGAGCTGTGGGGTCCATATGCTTTTTCCGATAAAATAGTCAAAATTGTTTAGTTAACACTTCAAAACAAGAGGCAATTAAAAAGGAATCATAGATAGCTTGGATAAGTTTACTCAAGAAAAAACATTCAAGTACACACTGATGAGATCAAGATCTTGTTACTTTCCACATTGTAAAAAGAACTACTTTCACTTTAGTTAATTTAGCTAAAAAGATGTACTGACAATATGGTTGCTTGTAAATTATTAAATAATAGACCACTATGGCTAGTAACATGACAATGTCATATAATTTATGAACTGCATTGAAAGTTGAATTGCTTTAGTCTATAATACATTAACAAATATTCAGTATTTCAAATACTTTTTCAACAATCAAGCACACAAATTGATTGTCTCAATATATTCTTCTTATAAGGATGTGCTAAATTGATCTCTCTTTTGTGTGATAATTCAACCCCACCCCCTCCTAATTTAATGGTAACTTATCACAAAAATTCATTTAGCTTATTATTATTGTAGGTAATAACTACTCTTCCCTATCATCATAATTTCAAACCTCCAATTCAGCATTTCATCATTGCAAGGGTAGAATGGTCAATTAAAAACCCTAGAGGCTGATCGTCAAAATTAAGACAATACCTCCATAATCAATTCAAATTAATTAAATAGATTCCGTGATTGTAACTTTTGAACAAGAAATCTAATTATAAAGTTTTCAAAAGGTCAAACCAAGAGATGCTACAGCGTCATGCACTATCATTGTGGGACAATTGAACCATCTTTTTCAAACTGGGTCCGTAATTAGTAGCCTAAAAAAATATAAAATACTTTTTTAAATCAATCACGGAAAGCTTTTCGCTTTACCTCCCACGGAATTCAAATCAACGCTTCCAAGCAGTTGTTCCTTCCACCTTCTCAGACTCTCATCATCCTTCAATTATTTAACAACAAATCAGATCAATTACATAACAATGGACGAATTTTAACAATATACAAAGATCAAATTCAAATATTTTTAATACAAGAAAAGAATACGAACCTTATCTTTCTCAAGCTGGTCTTTGATGCTAACCCTCGGCCCCACATTGGGCTGCCCGAGCTTTTCTTCTTCGTCTTCTTCCTCCTCTTCGCTTCCTTCGATCGTCGCCTCGCTCATCTGTGCGTTCAATCTCTCTTTCTCATCTTTCTCGTGGTGGGGACCACCCAAGGTACCGTTCTTGTCGGATTTTTCATCTGCGCGAGAGATAGCTCCCATGGCGGTCGACATGGCTCCTCGGTTTCTCTCAGCGCATCCAACGCACGCAGTTCAGGGGGGAATGAGTTTAATCGAGACGAAAAGGTCAACCCAATGGCGATACAAAAATGCCAAGCGCTAACGGTCAAAAGTGCAAAAGAGGCCAAAAAGAAAGTGGATAGATAGGTTGTAAACCCAAGACGCACGCACACGATTCCCGAGATGGGAATGTATTGGAAGCAGAAGTTGTATGGAAAGGTGGCGACTTTGGAGAAAGAAAGACAGAAAGAGAGAGAGACGAGGCACGCACAGGGGAAGGCGAAAGGGAGATGTAGACAGGAAATTGAACCGATTTATTAGTATTTTTTTTTTTGGGAGAGGGGGTCGAGATAGAGAGGTGAGGCGAGAACGTGAGCGTCACTACCGTAGGTTTTAAAAGAAAAAGAGAGAGAAGAGTTATCCAATTCAGAAACAGAGAGGTATTGGGTGGAGAATAGCTGCAATTCCTCTGGCCTATTCCCCAAAAAAAGGTCCGTGTACAAGAGACCAGTTGCCACTTGCCAGTTGAGGCGAGCTGGGGTTGGGTTTCGGTTCTAACGGGTCGGGTCTTCTTATTGGATCCGATAGGTGCTTGTTCCTGTAAAAATGAGTAAAGGTTTTAACATAACAGTTTTGTCTTTATACATCGCACGACCTTTAAAATCAAAACAGCTCTGAGCTCTCCAAATGATTCATGCTCTGCATAGAGTGAAAACTGCTCTGTTAAAATATTTACCCGCAAAAATCGACTCTAACGGACTGTTGCTTTTTATCGGGTCTGTTGAGATCCTACTGCTTTTCAAAGCGTTGCAAGTTGCAACTCTACTTCAACGTTGTCAATGTGTCTTGGGTGCGATCAAAATACTAAATTTAGACTGGATATTGGGATGTATCAACTAAGATTAAGAAAAAATATTAATTCTAATTTAATGAAAATGATTTTTGGTAGGATCAATCTCGTAGTTACACATTTAAACCATCTTGCAAATTGCAATGATTTGAATCCATCATTGAAATAAATTCTCTGTATATTTTTATTGAATATTACCTTTCTAAATATAATAGATTTTTCTTTGATGAATACAACTAATTGCAAGCTAAAATTAGTTATTTCTAACTATTAGCAAATTATCATTAATTGATATGTGCATTTTTCATGGTAGGAATGATTTATCTAATAATTTTTCAAGAGTTGGAAGGTAACGTGCCAAATAAAATTCATAGGCACGTAGTGGGTAAAAGAGAATTTTAAAACTGAAGGTGAATAAAAAGAAAGAAAAATTTGATGATGATATTGTACACACAACACAATACATAAAACAATGCATAACGGCTTTCATAAATATTAATTCCAAATTTATAATGAATAACCAAGATAATGTTTTTAGGTTAAAAAAAATTGCAAATTCAAAAATCAAATGGAGGGTCAAAAACTTTTGATATGAAAAAGCGAGTTCTTAATCTTTTTATAAAAAAAATATCTTTGTTATAAAAAAAAAATAACAAAAATATTTCTGCAACAATGTTGATGAAAGTTTAGATAATATAACTCTAGAACACAAACTTTTGTTCACATGTTAGATTATTTATTGTTGCTATTAGCTTTTATATTATTCGAGATATACATTAAAAAAATAATTCCAAGACATGAATCATCTAATTATAACAATTTCACAATTCGAAAATAATACAGTATGGTTTAAAATTTGCGTTTGAAAAAAATGGATATAACTCTAGAATACATGTTTTTCATGTAAATAAAATATTAAAATGTTGACATTTTTTTAAATTTGTATATTTCATGATTAAAATGCAAAAATCGAATGTTATTCATAAATTTCGTCAAAACTCAGTAATAATTTGTGGCTGTATTAAACAAAAAAAGAAATTAATTGGGGCACGGACCAAACAGTTTGTTAGAAGTACTTGGTGCACGATTAATTTGGCATTTTGTTAAAGCAAACGAACAAGATCATTCATTAGGGAATTATGAGACTGGCATTGCGGGGCCCATTAGTTGTGCCCACCTTAACATCGGATTAAGATTGCATTTTGTGCTTTCAATCCTTCATGCACAGAGCGTGATTGCACAGAAAAACAAAAAAAGAATGAAAATTCTATGTGGCAAGAAGTTTGTGTATCATTTGGTGTGCATATAGGGGTGAAAACGGAGTGGATTCGGAGCGGATAATACTATGCCATATCTGTATTTGTCTTTGAATTAGCATATATGAATATAAACGGATGTCAAAATTTAAAATCAAATTTGTCTTAAATAGATACGGATACGGAGCAGATAATTTATTAATATGAATTCGAATACAAATACAAAATCAATAATTATCGGATAATTGAGTCATATGAACTTAAGATACAAATACTAATTAAAAAAATTTAATATTAGAATAAATGAATAATTAAAAGTCTTTAGATTAATTTCACATAGTAATTTAGTTTTTTTTTTTTTTAAACCTGGCAGTAGCTGCCATGTGAATGGTATTTAGTTGAATGAATATTATTTTGTATTTTTTTTTTAACATGGACACTTCCTTAAAGAAAATAAAAAAAAATATGGCAAAGGATATTGATAGAAAGGTGACTTCAATGCTCGCTTAATCGGTCTCTCCATTTTCGCCATAATGGAGAAGATAATTAATCCATTGAACATGGTTTTGCTAGTCTTTGGAAATGGGAACAGCGTAGCTTGTCTGGTACTGAGCGGAAGAGTGGAATCTTAGTCTCACACAGAGTTCCTTATTTAAATTGAATTCTATATATATCTTTGCATTGTAGCACTCACAAAAGTTAAATTGGGAAGAGGACAGAGAATATTAGAATCTCCGAATTGGATCCTCTATAGTAGACTGGTTTTGGGTAGAAAACGCGTGGATGTATTCGGATAATGCGGATATCTGCTCTTTTTCTGAGATCGAATATTTATTCGAATCCGTGTCCGGATATGTTCTGCATATTTGAAAAATATTTAGATTTGAATTCGGGTAATATCCGAATCCGTTTAACCAAACTCGGGTCTCAAGCAGATACGGATCGGATTCGGAGCAAATAATTCAAATCTGTTTACACCTCTATGTGCATAGCATGTTTGCAAATTGCAATTCGCAATTTGTGGTTTATACAAATTCAATGTTGACTTCAAATATCATATTTTTATGTGCTTGTACTGTAATAAAAGTCAAATAAGAATTTCACATAACAATTTTGTTTTGACAAAAAAAAAATATAACTTTACAATATGCTTGAATCAATGTTAAACAATAGATTTATTACGATACAAAATGATTTATATTCAATACAGACTTATCTTTGATAAAGCAAATGATATTATAAAATTATTAGCTATAATAAATTTCAAGTAATTTATTCGTTTGTATTGTCAATTAGAAAATTTTCTATATCCATAAAATAAACAAAAAAAAAATACAGATTCTATATTACCGTGTTAGTAATAATAGATGTGGACTTCAACTCAATCTAAAATGCCGAAATTTTTAAATATACCATACTTTAAAAAAAAATAAACCAAACAACCACAATTTCTGAAAATTTTGATTTTTGACATGGCCGCATCCCCTAGATGCGGCCACCTCTTTTTGGGCTGCATCTAGGGGATGCGACCACACCTTCTTTTTTTTCCGTTCAAATTGAACTGCACAATAAAGAGAAAAAAGCAAAAAAAAAAAAAGTTGGCTGCATCCCCTAGATGCGGCCCGAAAAGAGGTGGCCGCACCTAAGGGATGCAGCCATGTCAAAAATTTGAAATTTTGAGATAAAGTGGTGGAGTGGTGGTTTGGTTTTTTTTTTTTTTTTTGTATAATGGTGTATTTAAAAATTTCGGTCTAAAATGCTATACTAATACGGTTCAACCACAATCCAATCATATGGAATACCACGTAGGAAATGGCATCATTAGATCCAGAAAGCGGGTAGAATGAATGATTTTGTGCCCTTGAATAAAGGCAAAACCCTGCCTCACGACTCACGAGTCTTTTAATGTTATCACTTGCAACAACGGTACAGCTAAACAGGAAACACCTGCTCGAATTTAGTATCTTTTCCAGATCAATAACTGTAGATCGGAACTCGGGAATTAGAATTGTTTTTGCAAGTTGCAATAGTTTATAATTAGTTGTCTTAATTTGATAACCGTTACCTTTATTCATAACTAATTTTACCTCTAAACGAGAGAAGAATTTTTGTTTTTTTAGGGATCACCGTGACCAGAAGAGAAACACACAGACCAAATTGACGTTCAAAATTTGATCCTCGTCATGCTTTTTTGGCGCCTTTACATAAAGATATAGGTACCCATAACAGATGTATAAAACTCTGATATGGAGAGTTGTTTTATGTTGTGGTTTCTTATACCTAATGAAAATAATATTATTTTGTTTGTAATTGACAAACTCTAATTTTAAAGTTAAAATAATATCACTAGTAAATTAACGAGTCAATAGTGCTAAATGTCTATTGGCTATTTTATTAATAAAAAAATGTATTTACAATGAATCAAATAATTTAAATTTTTAAATTTATTTTTTATTCTTAAGAAATCTTCTGAACTACTATAATCCTTAACCCCTTCTACTTGTATACACTCTTAATTATCATATTACTTTAATCTCCATCTTTCTCAACGAACGGATCCGCTCTTTTATGATCACCATTGTGCTCCGATGATCAGATTTGTTCATTGCCGCACTCCGATCAAGATTGAGACAAATATTTTATGCTTCAAGCTCCGACGATATCATACTCTCGACTCTGCTCAACTCTGGTCCCTCTCGTCTCCCTCATTCTTCTCTCCGTACGAGAAGGTAGAGCCGAAAAAGGAAGAGTGATGTGTTGGGTGAGGACTAGAAGAAGTGGGAGGGACAGACTTGGGTGTGGAGATAATGTAGGTGGAAGGGGGAAGCAGTTGCTAGGGCTTTGAATGCCTTTTTTTCACTCTCTAAGTCCAACATAAAGGAGAAGAGTTAATAAATGATGAAAGTTAATTAATGACATCATTTGCTAGAAATAAAATATGCTAATCGTGATTCAAAAGGAAATAAAATGTAAAAGATTAAATGTGACCATCTCTTAGATATCATACTTTGTTTGACTTAGTCATTTAATTGATTTTATTTGTTCCAATTAATGTATATATTAGGGCTAAATGAAAAATAAAAACGGAATAAAAGTAACTAATAGAATGTGTTTTCATTTATAATCTTAGTTATTGATTCTTAATTAATTTCGGAATCAAATTCTCTTTTTTTTTTTAAGAAAAAGAGAATCCTCCTCTCTCTCTCTCCTTTTATCTCTTTCTTTATAAAAGAGGATCCTCATTTTATCTAACATATTTGGATTCAACAATCTCAATGCTAAGCATTTTACAATGGTAATTGTTTTTTGATTGCTAATCTAATGTGTCAATTGCTAATATAATTGCTGGGTTATATGGCTATTGTTTATTTAGCAATTGTTGGAGAGAATTGTTTAATAAGAAATTTTTTTTTCAAAGATGAGTTGGCCAAGTGTTTAATTCTTATTGGCCAATGATTTAATTCGCAAGTGTTTAGTTAATTGTACTAATGTAGGGGGTAGATTGTTTAATTTCTAAAATTTTCATAACTGTTGTTTAGCAATTAATTTCAATTGCTGGATTGGAGATGCTCAAAAGTTTTAAAATAACCTTAAAAAAAAGTTTTAAGATAATAAATGTCTCTTTCTGTATTTTTTTTTGGGAGAAATGAAAAAAAAAATTAGAAAAGGAGAATCTTATTCTCTCTCTTCTTGTCTCTTTCTCTCTCTCTCTAAAAGAAGGATCCTAGAAGCATTCGGCTGCAGAGGGAGGCAAGAATATGAGCAATCACATAACCAAACCATATCGATCTGAGCTAATCTGCTATCTTGATGGATCCTGGAAGCAAGCTCTCATCTTTATAAAGAATGGAGAGCTACAAAGGTTTAAATTGGCGAAATGGTTGGTGTCTTCCCCTCTACAGGCGGCGGAGGCTAGAGCTTTGGTGGAGGCTATCAATTGTGCTGAAAGCTGTGGATGGTCATAGTGCACATTTCTGATGGATAGTCAAACTCTACAGTGAGTCTGTTCGGCAAATTTTCCGCCGGTAAATGTCGATTGGAAGGCATACAGGGAGCTACATCAGGTCTGGCTAGCTATGAGGATGAATCTAGGCTTCAACTGTGTCTATGTACCAAGGGAGGAAAATACTTTGGCTGACTCTCTGGCAAAGTATGGAAGGATTACTGATTGTGACATGGAGGGTGTTACTTATCCAATGATACCTATGAGGTAGGGATTAGAAAGTGGGGAGTTTATCATGTAATTTTTTCTGGTTTTTATCTTTATAATCTAGTGACTAGGATTAGCCAGATGAAATGGAATGTAATGGCCTACGGGCATGAAACAGCCCCAAAAAAAAAAAAAAAAAGGATCCTCATTTTCTCTAAAAAAAATGAGCAGATATGGATCTATCAAACTCAATGTTAAAAAGTTTTAAAATAATAAATGTCTCCATCTATATTTTCCTGGAAATAAGAGAAATATTTTTTTATTTTAAAAAAAAAAGACAAATTTCACAAATTCTACCATCCACAGTGAAAATCAAAATTCTAGGTTTAAGATTGTTTTTCCAACATAAAGCAATTAATTAATTGTCTTAATTTGATGATCGAGAAATGAATCCTCCACCGTTTTTTCATTAGCAAAATGCAATTGGATTATAAAACATCTTTAAAACCCACACATATTCTTCATCTTTTTCAAAGAATAATAATTTTATTCTTATGCAGGATTGAAAGAATAACTCTTCAACTCATAATTTGTTCGAGATTGTTTTAAAAATATATATATTGTAAATAGCTCATTTGATATTGATTCAAACCGAAGATGAATTGGCTCACTCTGAATCAGATCTCCCGTCTAGTGAATTCCAATTGGAGTCGACTCGATTCATTTTGACTCGACCCGTTACCGAACTGATCTTAACCATCACTGATCGATCATTACTTGATTAAATCTCGTCCGTCGATAGTTGGGGTTATAAACAGACTCCTTAGTCCTCAATCCTAAACCCTCAACTAAGGGTGTAAACAGATCGGATATTATCCGATTACGTCCAAATCCGAATCTAGAAAATAACTTAAATTATTCGATCTGTATCTGTATTTGAAAAATTATAATGGAAAAAGATACGGTTAGATTTTTACTATCCGTAACTATCTGTATCCAACCATTTACATCCCTAAACCACAACAAATATATTCAATGTTTTTAAATTAATTTATTAAATTACATACATACATGCATGCATGCATGAGGAGGGATCCAATTATACTCTTTTTTGGTGACACTGGATTACACCCTATGTTTATAAAGTCCAAACAGTCGATTAAAACTGTTCAACTTGATAGATATATTAAAATGTGCTTGTAGATCAAATTTTATATTTTTTTGAATTTTTTTACTATTTATTAAGATGGGTATCTGAATATAGCGATTTTGTTAAATACTTAATAAATAGTAAAAAAAAATTCAAAAAATGTAAAATTTGATCTGCAAGCACATTTTAACATATCCATTATGTTGAACTATTTGGATTGACTGTTTGGAATTTGAAAACTTTGAAAATGAAGAGTGTAATTCGGTGTCACCAAAAAAGGGTGTAATTGGATCCCTCCTCTCTCTCTCTCTCTCTCTCTATATATATATATATATATAGGAATATGCATAGCATAGAGCTCCTTCGTGCAACGGCTCGGATTTCGAGTTTTCAAAATCCTAACGGTCGATCCAAATCGTTCATCTTGTTCTCCATATTAATATGTGTTTGGAGACCAAATTTTCCATTTTTTGAAATTTTTTACTATTTTTTCAGATTTATTGAAAATCACTGTTTTCAGCAAATCTGGACCATAACAAAAACAACGATTTTCAATAAATCTAAAGAAATAGTAAAAAAATTTCAAAAAATGTAAAATTTGGTCTCCAAATACATATTAATATGGAGAACAAGATGAACGGTTCGGATCGACCGCTAGGATTTTGAAAACTCAAAATCCAAGTCGTTGCACGGAGGGGCTCTATGCTATGCATAGCATGCTAGCATATTCCATATATATATATATATATATAGAGAGAGAGAGAGAGAGAGATGGGCTACGGTGCATTGCAATGCATAGGCACCCTTGTGCATAGGACCATAAATCATCTATTCAGAATCCAAATGATCGATCCAAACCGTTCATCTTGTTCTCCATATTAATATGTGCTTGGAGACCAAATTTTACATTTTTTGGAATTTTTTTAGATTTATTGAAAATCTGCAAATCCGGGTGAACAGTAAAAAACACTAAAAATTTCTGGACCACTAGATCAGCAATTTTCAAAGTGGCTTAATAAATAGTAAAAAAATCCAAAAAATGTAAAATTTGGTCTCCAAGTACATATTAATATGGAGAATAAGATGAACAATTTAGATCGATCATTTGGATTTTGAATTTGTAATTTATGGTCCAATGCACAAGGGTGCCTATGCATTGCAATGCACCATAATCCATCTCTCTCTCTATATATATACATATGAGCTATGGTACATTGCAATGCATAGGCATTTTTGTACATTGGACCATAAATCACTAATTCAACATAAAGTACAAACGCGTTTTACTCCATGGCTCACCGTAGCTCATCTCATATATATTTATAGAGAGAGAGAGAGAACGCGCAATACTGCAATAGATAGTTTCTTTCAGTACATGTTTATATATATAGCACGTTATTTCTGAATTTTTTAACAACATAATTGAATTTCTTATCTGTTATATACCGTTTGTCATACCTTTTACGTTGTTGCTTGTTTTTAAATAAAATCATTGTTATATAATACGAATCTTGTGTAGATTTTAAATAGAAATCAACAGTGAGGATGCATTCAAAGGGAACGGCGGCATATATGCACTTCATTGCACTAGACAAATGTGCACAGACAATATTATATATTACTTTGTAACTAGAGAGGAAAAATACATTATAACGTTACTTTTACGGCCACTAATCTGTGATAATAATTCTTCAATTTTTTCTTCTAAATATTAGTTATAATTTTAATTTCTGACCCACGACACTAAGTTCAGCATTAAATTGAACATAGAACTTTCAGGTATTTGGACTATATATAACAAATCATGCATATACTACATAACATTAATGTTTCAAAATTGTCAGCTTATGAAACATATAAAATTGATGATATAACATGTATTATTTACTAAATGTAAAGTTATGCTAGCATTTTATTATATTTATTATTATTTTACTAAAATTCTCTTAAGAATTTTATTTAGGTTGCAATTTTCTTTTCAGAATTCATGTAGACTACTACATATGTATCCACATATCGTATGCATAAAAATATATATTATGCACTCAATAATTTTAATTTTCAACTTATTAAACATGTCAATTGATCATATGACATTTTTATTTAATAAATCTAAAGTTAGATACTAGCATTTTATTTTATTTATTATTATTTTACTAAAATTCTCTTAAATTTTAATTTAGTTTGTAATTTTCTTTTCAGAATTCATGTAGCCTACTACATATCTAGCCACATATCGTATGCATAAAAATATGTACTATGCATTCAATAATTTTCATTTTCAAAATTTTCAACTTATTAAACATGTAAATTGATTATATGGCATTTTTAATTAATAAATCTAAAGTTAAAAACTAGCATTTTATTGTACTTATTATTATTTTACTAAAATCCTCTTAAGAATTTTATTGAGTTTGCAAATTAATTTTTTTTTCCAATTCATGTAGCTTAATATGTATCCACATAACGTCCTATATGTTATGCCCTTGTTAATCTCACACATACCGAAAATCACATTTTAAAACATTTCAAAAGTGAAAATTGTCACTTGTAAAAAAATATGGTCATGTTTGGTTGTGGAGTAAAGTTAAACCGAATTAAATTGCTTACTCCAAACTAAATCGGAATAAGTTAATCATGTTTGGTGGAGTAAGCTAAACCACCTCTCTAGGTGGTGTAAGTTACTCTAATTTAACTCAAATCTTACTCTATCTTAAACCGCCTATATTACTTCTCATTTGACTCCTTAAGCATAGAGTAAGAAATTTATTCCGCCTCTTCCTCTACAACCAAACATAGCCTATATATATATTGGCGAAGTATAGCCTTCCCAATGAAATTAGAACATCTAAATTAGCTTACATACTATGATATTTAAAGCATCATTCACAACTCCCACCGCCTCTTCCCAATTCTCAACTACTGTCATTGATAGTTGCTACAAGTAAACCTATTTTCCTCCTGTTCGAGAACCACCTAAAAATTTAGGATTAAAAATTAAAGACAAAAAGATCATTAAAAGGAAGGAAATTCCCAACTCATCTACCACTCAATCTACCAACAGCTCTAGAAAAACCACCAAATTCTCACTCCAGTTCTCGTAAATTGATCAAATTGGAATATGGTGAGAATTTTTTAAGCTTACTTCCAATGGCTGTCATTCTCACCATAATTTCCCTCCTTTCCCATCAAGGAAGCGGCCCGTACCTCTGTCCTCTCTTCCAATTGAAGTAATTTATGGAAATTGACACCCCTCTACCTCAATGATTCTTCTCTTTATTTCGAAAACCCAAACCTCTCAAGGAGGCGTTGTTCTGTTTACAATCAAAGTGAAGATGGTTAGCTCCACACAACCATCTCTACCATTCTCTTGGTCCACAAGAGGCCTATAGAGTATTTTCGCATGTCGTGTTTTGATCACTCGGTTCTCTTTTCTCAACAACTGTCGATGAAAAATATTAAGCACCTCAACATTTTCTTCTACAAATCATGGCAAAAAATATCAAAGCAATACATCGTCAATTCAAAACCAAATGAAGAATACCGCTTTTCAAAAAGAGCATATCATCTCCCTTCCTCTTTCCTCCTTCCTCCTTCCTCCTTCCTCCAATGTCAGACTTTGAATCTTTGATCGTTGTCATTTCAATAAATAAACACAGTAGATGCTTAAACATCAAGATGAGGCACATTTATAAAAGACACATGCACATAAAAATAATAATATAAATAAAAAAAGAATACTTAAAACTTCCACATAACCATACTAGCACACCATATTGACAAACCATATTGAAAATATATGTATATGCTCAAAAATTAAAAGTACCACTTTGACACACTATACCTACAGGGCCAACAGAATCAGTAGGCTTGGTATGCACTTTACACAAGAAGCTCCTCAGCGCCTTTTCCAACCTAAAATAATGTACCACATGGACATTATATTGTGAGAAACTTTTAAAATATTAACAGAAGAATGAAATTAAACCAGTATACTTGACAATTTAAATAATATTTGTGCTTAAGGAGAAGTTGTATCTGGAGATAAAGCAACTCGAATTCCTAATCGCTGGAGGCAGAAAGGCGACGGTTTATCTTGATAAGGCAAACCAATAATGATTTGACTGTGTCAACTCATGCATTCTGGAAATCACAAAATTCAGGATGAAATTGACAAATGCAATGGTGTCAAAAGAAATAATGATCAAAAGAGAAAAAAGTTTTATACTCTCCATTGAGAACCTACTCCAATGCATCGTCATCTGTCAAACCATTTCTAAGCATGTCACTTTGCCTAGGGTTTGCTTGAGGAACAGAGGGGGGATGGCCTATCGAATCATAGTCCTGTTACAAGCCATCGAATCATAGTCCTGCAAGGATTTCATAACAATTAAAACCTGACAGGCCCACCAGCCAGTGACTTGTAACAGCAAATGTGCAGATTGCTTGTATCAGAGAACCTTGACTTTTTAAGTAGCCAGATAACCACATTTCATGCAACAAAATACACTGAGTAGTTTCCAAATACACCCGATAAAGCAATAACAATAAGAAAACCCAATTTATTTAATTATCAACGATCATATCCATTTGGCAAAAGCTTTTGAGCCAAAATCTCAGCATTTCTAACCTCATATTAGATTGTTACCAGATAAATTGGCTGTCTTAAATTTATGAAAATTAAAGCTTATTTTAAAAAAGAAATCATAACGAAGTATAGTTGAAGATGATGTGGACTGAAACAAACTTGATTACTGATATTTCTTAGTTCTTAGTGGTTTTATATCGCTTTTGGTTATGTATTAGTAAACTGTGTATTTTGTGCAGCTTTTAAACTGATATGCTGATATTTTGTAATTCAAACTGATATATCGTGGGCTGAGTTATAAGTTTATGCTTTAGAATTTTATACTTGATCGATCTAATTTCTAATAAAAAATTGGTGGATTTAATTCTACTACTTTTAAAAAAAAAATGAATGTATTGTTATATTCTCTTTGTTAGTTATAAAAATATAAATACGTTTATAAATTTTTCTGTCCGGAAAGAGAAGAGGTCTCTTTTGTGTAGGGCTACTAATGAGTTGAGTCAGTTCGCGAATCAATGAGTTGAGCGGCTCAATATTTCATAATGAATCGGACTCGAAACTAAAAAATGCTCTAACCCGATTCGGCTCACTTTTGAAGAAAAAAAAGCTCGGCTCGGCTCAACTCATGCACACACTTGGCTCGACTCGCAAGTTGGCTCGTGAGCCGGCTCATATTACATGTTAAAAAAATATTCAGTTAATTATTTTAAAGAAATGATTGAATTGGGATAGAGATATTTTTGTGACTTTAAATTACCTGTTGAAAAACTTTGATTATTTTTTAAACAAATGATCTAAAGAAATTTGAAAAAAATATAATTTTTTTAAAATAATTTTAAAATGCCGACTCATATTACATGTCAAAAACTTTGAAATTTGAAAAAGAAAAAATTTGAAATATGAAAAAATTTGAAATATGAAAGAAATTTGAAATCTGAAAAAATTTGAAATGTGAAAAATTTGAAATCTGAAAAAAAATTAAAATTTGAAATCTGAAAAAATTTGAAATCTGAAAAGAGATGGGCTAGGATGAGTTGCGAAGTAAAACGCATTTCTACTTCACGCCGTATTTTTATTTTGAAAGTCCAAACGACCAATCTGAACCGTTAAATGTTTAATCCATATTGAAATGTACTTGGAGACCAAATTTTATATTTTTTTGAAATTATTTTTACTATTTATTAAGTATTTTTTGAAAATTGTTGTTTTGCTGTGAACAGTGAAAAACAATAATTTTTTTTTGAAATATCAAATCAGTGACTTTCAAAATTGCTTAATAAATAGTACAAAAATTCTAAAAAAAATGTAAAATTTGGTCTCCAAGCACATTTCAATATGAAGAACAAGATGAATGGTTTGGATCGATATTTTGAACTTTAAAATCACAAAATACGAGTGTGAAGTAAAACAGTTGCTTTACTTCGCAACTCATCGTAGCCCATATCATCTGAAAAATTTGAAATCTAAAAAAATTTGAAATTTGAACTTTTTCCAAATTTGAACTTTTTTCAAATTTCAATTTTTTTTTAAATTTGAAACTTTTTTTAAATTTCAAATTTTTTCGGATTTCAAATTTTTTTCAGATTTTAAATTTATTCAGATTTCAAAAAATTTCAGATTTCAAAATTTTCAGATTTTAAATTTCAAAATTTTCCTTTTTCAAATTTCAATATTTTTTAACATGTAATATGAGCTAGCATTTTGAAATTATTTTAAAGAAATGATTGTTTTTCAAATTTCTTTAGATCTTTTCTTTAAAAAATAATCAAAGTTTTTCAACAAATAATTTAAAGTCACAATAATATCTCTATTTTACTTCGATCATTTTTTTAAAATAGTTAAATGTTCATTTTTTCAACATGTAATACGAGTCGGCTCACGAGCTCATGAGTCAAGTCGAGCCAAGTGCTTACATGAGCTGAGTCAAGTCGAGCCAAATACTTACATGAGCTGAGCCGAGCTGAGCTGAGTTAAAGCCGAATCATTCTGTTTCTCCCATTGAACCGAGCTGAGTTTGAACCAAACCTTAATCATTAGCAGCCATACTTTTGTGCAAGGCAGACAGATTCAACCAATCTTTATTAAAATTTGTATAAATGACTCCAAAAATTGTGTAAATCAAGTGCACTTAGAATCTTAGATCCAAATTAAAGGAAACTGCAGATTTAATTTGATTGAATGCTCATCGGTCTGAAAACCCTTGTGATTAGAGGTATATGACGATTTTAATGAGAAACGCGGTTCAAATCCTAACTGGAGAAATGAAGTTATTTTGACTTGTCAGTTGTCACCTCAATGGTCAACGCTCAGAAAACTTTTGACTCGTAATAAAAATCTTCAAGCCCACACGGAATTCTCCCATGGTATGAGCCACCTAATGGGCTGGTCTTTTATTAACTGGGTCCAGATTCTGTTTCAATCACTTTGTCTTCACATTTTACGGCCGAGAAAAACCATGGCCCCAAAAGAAAACAACGACCGGAATCAAAATTAGATCCCAATTGGATCTGACTGCATTTGGTCTGAGACTCCGAGCATTATTAAATATAATAATTATAACATATTCACGCGTGAATTCCTTGAATTAAACCGTTGAAGCTGTGACTCGATCGGTGTATATATACACAACCCAAGTAGCTCTCGCTCCAAACCAAAAAAATCACACAATAACTCATCTGAAGTTCTTAACCAGAAGTCCAGAACCCAATACGTAAGCTCTTTTTGCAACACTACCAACTGCAATAAGATGAGTGTTGAAATCTTAGATGCTTCCACCATCTGCAATTTCCTCAATGATTCCGACTTCTTTACCAAATCTGTTGAAGAGCGTTTCACGGCCATCGATTCAAATCACGACGGCCTCCTTTCCTACACAGAGTTGGCGAGCGAGTTGAAGAAACTTAGGGTGATCGAGACACACTTTGGCATAGATGATGCTGTGCTAAGCAGTGACGAGCTTGGGCAGCTATATGAGGGTTTGTTCGCTCAGTTTGACCATGATGGAAACGGGTTAGTGGATCTGGAAGAGTATAAATCTGAGATCCGTGAGTTGATGCTTGCCATAGCGAATGGAATGGGGTTTATGCCGGTGCAGATGGTGCTCGAAGAAGGGAGCTTCCTTAAGCTAGCCGTCGAGCGGGAGCTGACAACTATAGTCTGTGTCTAATTAATTAATTCGATGATTTTAAGTTCTTCTTCCGATATATATGTTTCTTTTTTGTTTTTGTTTTTTTATATTTTTTTAGTGACAGATTTAATGTTGTATACGTGATGACTTAGAGAAGAAATAAATTTTGTTTTTACAAAATTATGTATTTTAGAATTTGATAACGAAAATTTAGTTTATGCTGATAAAATCAATCTTACAAATTCAAGAGCAGAGAAAAAACACAGTATGACTTTGATAAGAATCTTTCAAATATCAAATGACTCCCATGACATTTTTTTTTTTTACTGCTAGCTGCATAGAATACTTACCATTTTATGCATGACATACGACCGCAAACACTTTGAATCAGATTAGTATGATTTAATAGAATTACTTCAACGTAACATACAAAGACGGATTTACTATATAATAATGAGGTAAATTTATTCATTAGTTCTTTTTTCAAAATTTAAAATTATGTATTGCAATTCTTTTAAGTAAAAAATGCAAAAAAAAAAAAAATACAATGTAATTCAAACAAAAATTACTTATTTGTACACCACATTTATAAAAGAGGAGGAATCAAGTTACAATAATTTTTGAGTTATAACAAGTTATTACAACTATTTTTTACATTTTCAAAGTCCAAATAATCGATCCAAACTGTTAGATGTGATATCTACAATAAAATATACTTGGAGACCAAATTTTACATTTTTTGGAATTTTTTTACTATTTATTAAGATGGATACAAAATTCAATGGTCTGAATTTGACTAGTTTTTGTATCTATCTTAATAAATAGTAAAATAATTCCAAAAAAATATAAAATTTGGTTTCCAAGCACATTTTATTGTAGAGATTACATCTAACAGTTTGGATCGACAACTTAGACTTTGAAAATGTAAAAAATAATTGTAGTAATTTGTTATAACTCAAAAATTATTGTAACTTAATCCCTCCTCTTTATAAAATTAATAACTGAAATAAAAGTAATGATTTACAATCTACAAAATATGTATTGTGATTTTTATTGAAAGCTTTTTTTTTTGTCTCCGCTCCTGATTATTAGAGGTAGAACTAGAAACAGAGACATAATTAAAAAAGAAAATGAAGCAAAGATCAGGAACAAAAACCAGTCAAATAACCGAACTTGAAGAGGCACAGACCTCACCAGGGACCACAGAAATCTTCTTTGACTGTAGGTCCAAAGTGACAATAGAAATTGACCTACCTGCAGCTGTCGGTGAGAAAATATCCGTTCTCATCTAAAAATAAATAAATAAAATAACCGTTCCACTAGGTAGCCTCGGCCTCAGTAGTCAGAACCATGTTTAATCGATGTCTTGGTCATGGTCCTCTAGTACCTTGTATCGTCGGTCAAAAACGGAGAAAATAGATAGTGGAAATCGAATAAAAGCCTCAAGTGGCCGGCCGGCCCGGGGCCGAGTGCGTATCCTCTGAGATATCTCAACTTTTGCGTGACCGACGTGTCCGGTGCCTATTCGGAGGTGATGTAGGGGATCAGTATTATCTCTGCTTTGAGATTCGTGCGGAACATAGTTAAACGGTTGGAATTTTCCATAAAGTCATGCAAAGTTTGAGATGTCTCAGAGAATATGAATTCCCCGGGGCTCAGCCCCAAAACGGGGTTCAGATCCAATTCGTAAAATGTCTCAGTTGGATCCTCTCCCTTCTCAGCCAAGTTTTAGGCTTCTTAGATGTTTAAGCGGGTCGAATAACTGCTCCTTTGATGGATTTAAAATAATTTTCTTAAGCTTTCTTAGGACAAAATACTAAGCTGACCTACTCCCCTTCTTACAATACAGTGCCTCCTTAAAGACCGGCTTAGGATTTTTTTCATTTGTTTATATTTTCCACACTCTTTCTCTCCTTCTCACGTTTTCCTCCACGCTTTTCTAAACACGTGAAAACAAATATATATTTTATTTATTTTAATCCTCATTGTCATGTGCTGAACAACCACTTCTTTACACAGCTTAATTTCTTAAGCTGCATTCCTCTAAGCTTGCTTGCCGAACAAGTACATGGGTATTTTAAAGCGGTTTCTCTATAATATAGATAGTTGCCACCGCATGAAATACCAACACGTCCTAAATAATTCAAAGTGTAAAGTATGAATACAAGCGAGATGTGATAAAACAAGGAAGTAAAAGATAATTTGGTGGATCCGGACCATCCCTTTAACTTTACCCGAACTCAAAGCACAAATAATACTGCTCCTGCCCTAGTTTGAATCTCAAAGCAGAGGAGAGTATATTTCAAATCATAAAGTGAAGGGAATCTTTTACACATGGGAGAGAATACTCTTTCCGAGTGAGGATAGGGGTGCAAACGGATCGGATACGGATCGGATAGTGCTAAAATTATATATGTATTTATATTTTTTTTTTCAGATACGAATCAGATATTAAACGGATACAAATACAAATATGGATATAATTCAGATTCTTAATTCATAATACATATGTTATGCCTTTACAAAATATATATAGCCATAATTAAAATTCATCTATTCACCTACTATATCCAATTAAGTAAAATTCACCAACATAACTATAATTTGAATCAAAATATATTCTCTCTAAACATATATAATTTTAAAATAAAAAGAGACGGTTTAATAATATTTTGTTAACACATCAATCGCTATTATCATCTCCATCTTCTTCTTATGTTTCCTCTATAGAATAAAAAATTGATGTTGCACAATTTGAATTAAAATAATAATTGAAATTAATATTTGATTTTTAAAAGAATCGAATCAGAAATATATCATTTAAGAAATTGAATTAAGAAAAGATGGTTTGAATAAGATATAAAAAATTGTTAAAATTTATATTATGGCTTTTCTATTAATATGAAAAAGGTTAGTTAATTAACTTTATTTCAACTATATACATGACTAAAGGTTAGTTAATTCCTGGCTGTTTTAGAATTATATATGTTGAATCTGATTAAATATGATGAATCTGCCAAAATAGATATGCAAAATAAAATAACAAGGGTTTGAGAGTTGACACATTAAATTGACTCATATGCACCTGTGATCATTAGAGAAGGTGCAGCAGCTGCCATATTTTTTTTTGGAAGTCTTAATGAGTCTCAACTGTGTGTGAAATAAGAAGAGGGGAGAATGTGGCTTCTATATATTAATTTGTCTTATTTTAACACAAAAAATATCACTAATTATTTTTTTATATTAAAAAGATATTACGCATAGAAGGGAGACAAAGCGGCAGGAAATAAAAGAAAGGCAATTTGCAACAATGATAATCAGTATAGCTTCCGTCCCAAATCCCAATGAAATAAGAAAGTTGAATCGTTGTGGATAAAAGAGAATTCAAAAGGTTTGATTTTGGAATTTATTTTTACCGGGTCAATACACAAATATTTGTTTAATTAAAAGTTGAATATTATTCATATCCGTATCCACAAATTATCCATATCGGAATATCCGTATCCACAAAAAATTGGATCTGGATCCGGATTCGGATCCGAATGGATAATATCCGATCCGTTTGCACCCCTAGCTGAGATCAACAAATCAAAAGGAACTGATTCCTTCGGTTTTGCATTGCGATTCATGGTAAAGCGGACAGCCGGACACTGATTCCTTCGGTTTTGGAGCGAAATTTATCTTAAAATTCAATAACAATTCAAATAAATAGATGAGTAACGCTGTGTTGCTATGGGTTGCCTAGAGGGCTATGGTGCTACGGTTCAATATTCGAGTTTTTAAAATTCTAATGGTCAATCTGAACTGTTGATCTTGTTCTTATATTAATGTGTTTGGAGACCAAATTTTATATTTTTTGGAAACTTTTTACTATTTTTTTATATAGGTAGAAAATCACTTGATCTAAAAAATTATGCACTATTCAGATATTTGATTTTCTACCTATCTAAAAAAAAGTAAAAAAATTCTAAAATATGTAAAATTTAGTCTCCAAACTCATATTAATATATAGAATAAGATCAATGGTTCGGATCGACCGTTATAATTTTGAAAACTCAAATATTGTGCCGTAGCACCGTAGCTCTCTATGCAACTCGTAACACCGTAGCCTCACTCTAGATGGATTATGTGTATGACTCACTGCACAAGACACAAGTCACGCAAGAGTACACATAGGCGGACCTAAGACTTAATCAAAGATGATTAAGTCCCTCTTGTGATTTTAAAATTTTAATTATACGTATAGAGATTTATTTATTTTTTTAAAAATCATTTATATTATAACCACTCTTAAATAAATGACATATATTTAATTTATAGTTAAGAGATTTTGAATTCAAATTCCACTCACTACAATTATATATTTAATTTTCAGTCACTTTTATCAAAATTTTCTTGTCCCGTTTCTGCAAAAGTGCATCTCACTCTACTCCCTGAGTTCCTGGATCCGATTTCACTGAATGCGCCACATTAAATCTGAACGCCTGGGTAGCACAGTCCCCACTCCGAATTCGAATCCTCTGAGATATCTCAAAATTTGCGTGACCTTATGGAAAATCCCAACCGTTTAAATACGTTCTGCACGAATCTCAAAGCACACATGACACTGACCCGCTACACCACCTCCGAATAGGCACCGGACACGTCGGTCACGCAAAAGTTGAGATATCACAGAGGATACGCACTCCCCCTTCAGCAGAGCTACCGGCTACGTATTGATTAAATAAAAGCTACGCGGCAGTACACCACGACCGTCGCAAGCTATCTTCATACGTGTCAGCCAAACACTCTCTTCCGTAACAGGTTGACAGCACAAAAATTTATTCAAATAGACCTGTCTCACAACATACGTGTGGCTCCCACGCGTTCAACCCCCGTCTCAGTGAGGGGAACCTTGTGCACCGCTCTTGGTTTGCACATACTCCGGTAAGTCTTATTGATTCTTGTGTGTCGTTTCATGCAGAGATCCATATAAACTCCGGGGCCCACTATTCTCCAAACAGAAAACTCTTTTGTGGGACCACTGATTAGTGACTTGCTTACTTACAGTTATAAATAAAATACCACATAAAACCTCTGTTTTGTGAAATTGTCCACTAGTGTTCCCCGCCAAAATTAGCTTCCACAAAATTCTCCCAGAAAATAAATTGAAAACCTCTTATTAAAATCCAGGAAGTGAGAGAGAAAAGGATAAACCCAAATGTCACTTATCCGATTCGTTCTTAAATCGCGAGTTTGAATCGCTGTTTCCTGCTCACGGCGATGGATTATCTGAAACTTATCGACGAATTCTCGAATTTTACGGGGCGGAGCACGGTGGTGTCGATCTCGATTTTCGCGGCGGTGCTTTGCTTTTGCATACTCATCGGACACTTGTTCGAGGAGCACAGATGGGTTAATGAATCTATCACTGCCATACTTATAGTAAGCTCCCAGTTCTTTTCCTCGATTATTTTTTTTTTCTCAAGAAACCTTCTCGTCTAGGATTTGACGACTTGATCCTCTGATTGAATGATAATTTTTTTTCCTAAATTAGTACCCTCAAATCGGCGATTCCTGTTTCTATCACTTGATAATGGAAACGGTACCTCAGTTCTCGTTGTCAATTTGAAGTGAGAGCAAGGAAATAGGCTGTGATGGGGTTCACAATAAACGATATGGAAATGATATTGTTCTCTAATTTAGTAAGAGGAAGGTATAAATCATTTAACAACTATTTTTTAAGCTAACAAAGTGATGCTATGCTTAGCTGAATTCTGAAAATTGGATCTGAATTTATACAATAAACTATAGAATTTTCTTTCGTGATGCTATGCTTAGCTCAATAAAGTGTTGCTATGCTTAGCTAATAAAGTGATGCTATGCTTAGTTCAATAAAGAAAGTTATATCAATAATTCAAACCTAAAGAAGATTATGGACAGTTTATTCTGGTATATGGTGCCAGCACTATCACAAATTCAGAACACAAAGGTCCACAGTAGAAAGCACAAAATTAACAAATAAAACACAGTTGGATAAACTAGATTTCAATTGAAGCTATGATGTTAGAGGAAATGAGACGAATTGCACAAGCATCACTTGATTCCCATTTTTAGCGCAAAAAGTTTTGAAGTTTTCAGTTCTAAGTTTAAACATTCAAATTTTCAATTGTAGACTTGGGGTTTGGTTGTCCTTCAATAAAATGCAAATTTGGAGTCCATATGCATACCAATGACTTGTTGTATACTTTCCCTGAATAAATTAGCATAAAAGCAGCACTCAGGAAGTTTTTGTAAAATAGTTTGTTTGAAACCAAAACAACACTAATTATAATGTCAGGATCAGAATTGGAGAATAATCTTTTCAGGACTAATATTGATGGTTGCAATTTTTGCATCCCCTTAAATGGTATATACAATTTCAGCTCAACCATGGTAAGAAATTGAATCGTGATAGTATGCTAATTTAACCTTTTGAATGTCCATTTTACCCTTTCTATTTGCTATGGGAGAGATGAAATATGAAAAGAGGAATAGTGAATGCAAAGCATTAAGAAAGTGAAAATTCTGACTTTCTTGGTGTACATGAAGTATGACTGAATTTTTTTTGCCAGCAAATGAATTATTAGCTTTTTTATTTTTTTCCTTTTTAATTTAGGGAGGCATTGTTGGGGCAATCATATTGCTTACAAGCAAAGGCATAAATTCGCACATACTGAGGTTTGATGAGGAACTTTTCTTCATATATTTACTGCCGCCGATTATTTTTAATGCTGGGTAGTTTTTTTAATTTGTCAATCAAACTTTTGAGTCATTTCATTCAATATTCAGAGGAAACAGATATTTCTTCTATTGAATGAAAATATATTTTTTCCTTGCAGGTTCCAAGTTAAGAAAAAGCAGTTCTTCCATAACTTTCTCACGATAATGTCATTTGGGGTGCTCGGGGTGTTCATATCATTTTCCATCATTTCAGTAGGTGATTTTACTCGTTATCTGATGCTCTCCTCCAACCTTTACACTTAATTATTTACTTCTGAATCTTCTAACTGGGAGTGCGAGCTGGCAGGGTAAATTTTTGAGTTCTTTAATTTCGTTGTTATTATCAAGTAATATAAGTAGATATAGATATTAAAAATTTTGTATCTTAATGAATACAGGATGGTCAATAATTTTTTCAATTCTAATGAGAAATCTGCATTCATCTAAAGCACTTTATAGGTCAGAGAAGTAAAACTTGTGCTAAATTTAGGAGCAAGTTGAGAATAAAGGACGAATAGAAAATTTAATTTGATCGCAATGACCAGTTCTCATGTCAGGCTACAACATTACTAATTGTTCTTCTCACATTATTAATAGGTTGCCGTTGGCTTTACCCAAAGGTTGGCTTTAGTGGGCTCACTCTACAGGATTATCTAGGTACATTACAACATCAACCATGTTATCTTAGTTTCTGAACAAGTTGAAAAGCGTTGTTCCTACAGCACAATTCACAGAAAAATATGATTCAGATAATATGTTGCTTTTGTTTTCTTAGCTCTTGATCTCTATTTTAGTAACTTGTGTCATGTAAATAAAAATTATTATAGTTCTCTATCTTTTACTGCTTTTTCTGTTCGTGTAATAGATTTGTTATATCTGTATTTTCTTCCAGCCCTGGGAACAATTTTTTCTTCTACAGACACCGTTTGCACACTACAGGTAACTGGACATTTAATTTTGCAAATTCTCATGACCTCATAAAAGATCTTGAGAAAATCAGTTCCATTGGGGTTTTAATTTTGCAAATTCTACATGAACTGCTTTCTTTGACACTGTACAAACCAAATATTTGAGAATGCTTAAGCCACTAACAAATTATATTTTTGGAAATAACTGGTTGCACAATTTTAGGTGCTTAGCCAAGAAGAAACACCAAGGCTTTATAGCTTGGTATTTGGTGAAGGGGTTGTTAATGATGCTACATCAGTCGTGCTTTTTAATGCAATTAAGAAAATTGATGTTTCTAGTTTAGAAGGCCGAACAGCTCTCAAGGTTCTTGGGGATTTTCTCTACCTATTTAGCACTAGCACCCTTTTAGGAGTTGCAGTAAGCTTTTATTTATTTTAAATTTCTTTCCCTGTACTAACCTGTGATACTACTGAAATTGATATTTATTCAATTAAATATTATTTCTTATTTGTGTTCCAGACTGGACTTCTGACTTCTTATGGTCTTAAAGCTTTATATTTTGGCAGGTTGGCTACCAGAATCACCAATATGTTATTCATCACAGCTTAAATTTTCTTAATTATAGTTTTTAAACTAGTCTGAAAATTTATAGGCAAGCTGATCATAAAATTTTGGAATTTTGTAGGCATTCCACAGATCGAGAAATTGCTCTTATGGCCCTAATGGCATATCTTTCTTACATGCTTGCTGAGGTCAATATATTATCATTATGACAAATCACCTTTTAGTTCAAATTGCGAAGGCAATAATATGCATTGCTTTACTATAAACAGCTGACGTATGATAATTCTATTGTACAGCTTCTCCAATTAAGTGGTATATTGACAGTGTTTTTCTGTGGTATTGTGATGTCACACTATGCTTGGCATAATGTGACTGAGAGCTCAAGGATCACAACAAGGTACATGTGTCTCGTAGTTGTGATAATTCTTCTTTATATTCCAGTTATTAGGTCTGTAAATTGTGACAAAACAATCTTTTTGTAGGCATATATTTGCTGCAATGTCCTTCATGGCTGAAACTATAATTTTTCTTTATGTGGGAATGGATGCTCTTGACATTGATAAATGGAAAAAAAGTGAAACAAGGTATAAATATCATTTGAGTTCATTTATGTTATAACCTAACACAATCTCTAATTTCATCTTGAATGCTGTACTTTCTGAGTAATTTTTATGATTTATGTGATTATCCACGAGAGTATGTTCTTATCGTCATATGGATGTACTCTTTATCATATTCATAACCGTCATCTTTTCATTCAACAAATGTGTTTTCCTATGTTGATAGATCGAGGACAGTGTTTGGCATATATGGTGTGACGCTATTTCTAATACTGGTTGGGCGTGCTGCTTTTGTGTTTCCATTATCTGTCATGTCAAATTACTTCAGTTCTCCTTCTGAGAGGCAACTCATTACATTCAAACACCAGGTTTTCTTCCATAGTATTTGTCTTCAATTCTAACACAGCTATATTTTCTTTCAATTTTCTCAAGATTGTGAATGTGAGACATTAATTGTATCAGTTGGGCACCCTGGATTTATACAGATACAACCAATCAATATATCAGTGAACTTGTCTCTTTCAAATTTTAATGCCTCTCTCCATTTAAATTTTATTGCTGATTCAAGGTGGTCATATGGTGGGCAGGTCTAATGAGAGGAGCTGTATCCATTGCTCTTGCTTATAATCAGGTATACATTTAAAATTTTCAACTGACGTACTGCTTGAGAAGCTCAAATTGATAATGAAAATTTTTAATATTTTTCTTACTTATTAATAAGCTAAGATTGCCAATTGATTTAAAGCGTAAGCTGATTGAGGAAATATAATTTGTTCATTTGTAGACTATTAGACTCGTCATATGCAATAATGTTATGAGGATATTAATTGATAATGATAGAGGCATGATAGAGTTTGAACTGCTAGAACCTTTGGCTTGATGCCAAAATTTGTTTAAATTGGTTGGGCAATACAGCTTTCTTTTTTGCAAATGCAGTTCACTTATTCAGGAGTAACACAAGACCCCATTCATGCAACAATTGTCACCAGCACAATAGTTGTTGTTCTCTTCTCCACACTGGTATGATAAAATATTTTGGCCCAAGTAATACTCTTGATTTATATACACGTATTAAACAAAAGGATATCTGAAACAACCAACAGTACATGCATATCATAAAGAGTAATTATTTGCTTTGCTGATTGCATTATCACTATACATAATTCTTGACTATTAGAGAAACAAATTACTTGATTGATAAATTTAGGGGAAAAAAAGTATCCATTAGGTCAGTGCATCATCACGTATGGTGCTTCTAGTTTCATTTGTAATAGTACCAATTAGGGTTAACGGATCTTTCCATCTGACCTGATAAGCCAACTTATAACTAAAATCTGAACTGGGTCGTGACAAACAAGCCTTGAGGGATAAATCAAAGATATCATGTTTTATGTTGTTTTCTTGTATCAATATTCCTACAATGCATTTATGTTATTTATGACAGGTGTTTGGGTTTCTCACGAGGCCACTAATTACTATGATGTTGCCACATCGCCATCAGTCCGAGACGGGTAGCCATCATGGCAGCGACAATGGAAGCCCATCCAAAGATGATATGATTTTCCCATTTTTAACCCTGGATGATGATCCATCCTCTAGTGGCCTCCTCCAAGCGAAACAGAGTCTATCAATGCTGCTTGAGAGGCCGGTTCATACTATACATGTCCATTGGAGAAAGTTTGATGACGCTTACATGAGGCCAATATTTGGTGGGCCCGGGCTGAGGATTGAAGAAGGGTGATGATTATAAAGAATACTGAAGAGTTTGAGGCATTGTATAAAGCTTTTGAAAGTGGGCTTAGGCCGTGAACAGGGACGGTTTATGATGATGCATTTATTTTCCTTTCCTCGCTAACTTTTTAGAATAATAAAAAAGCCTAAGAGCTTTATGTTCTGAAGATCTTGAGAGCATTGAGCAATTTGTTGCAATAGTTGTCACATAAAATAGAGAATTTTAAGTTTGTTCCTGGTATAATGAAAATGGTTTGAATGGCATGCCAAGCGAAGTAGAAATTCCAGAAAGGAATGTATTGGATTGACAAGAAGGAAATTTGTAGCTTGTGACTTGCTTGATATTGACTCGAAAAAAGTTCGTAATTATCTCATTCAATTTTGACATAGCTCATTATGAGTTCAAGCTTGACTTAGTTCAGTTCGTGGTGGTTCGGTTAATTGTTCGGCTCAGTGTAAGAAGATGGAAGTTTTTGCCAGCTCTTTCACTATCTCAGTTTTTTGTCCGTCATAAGAAGATGAAACTTGTTACAAGAAGAATGTGAAATTTCTTTTGTTTGTGCCCAATTCATAGTACAAATGAGTTGTTAACGGAATGACTCGTTTTGGTTCGTGATTGGCTTAATTAAAGGCATGCCCAGTTTGGCTTGACTCGTTCTAGTCAAGTTTAGACATAACCTAAGCCGACTCTGCTAGTCCGCTGAGCTCTTTTTACAGTCTAGTCCAGACTAGGTTCCTAACAGCTCGCATTTTGGTAATGAGTTTGACCTCACCTGGGTCATCAGGCGTGGCTGTGGCTAAAATATCCCTTGGAAGGTTAACCGGTTAGGTACAGACTTGTAAATTATCAACATGTTAGTTTCTAGTGGTAAACTCTTCCCTTCCCTCTATATTGGGCCAGGCCAGCAAAGATGATTAACAAAGAAATGTACAGTCTACGGATCTGCCCATGAGGCTGTGACGGACCCAATTAAAATGTTTTGAATGAGTTCATTGATTGCCAGTTTGCAATTTGCTCCGGCCTTCTTTCTTGTTTCATATCTTTTATAGTATCTAATTCTTGACGGACTGGTTACTGTAGCTATACAGTACCATCATATATCTCCTTCGTATGATTTATATCTAATGGTCAGATCTCCTTGCTAATATTCTCTAAATCTTCATCTCTCTCTAAAGTTCTCAAATTCGCCTCTTCAGCGGTCCGCCTCCACCTTCCTTTCGTCTTCTCCTTTCTTCCGCCATCTCTCTCTCACTCATATACGATTCTCTTCTCCTCTTCCAAATTGGACCAACTCTACCTCACCTCCATTCGATTGAGATCAACTGCCGAGTTCGCGTCTCTTCTGTGATGTCTTCTTCTCCTTCTCCAGCCGACTCCGCGTCTCTTCTGTGATATCTTCTTCTCCTTCTCCAGGTAACATTTCAAACTGATTTCTTTTACTTTTTTGTTGCTTTAGATTTTTGTTTGATCATGTTGCCAAAAATTAATTGATTTAGGTTTTGTGATATAAGTTTTGCGATAAACTGGTTTATTTGACTTTTTCATTGCTCTGGATTTTTTTTTCCTTTGGTAATGTTTCTAAAAAATCATTGATTTAGGGCTTATGATAGAGGGTTTAGGGTTTAGAAATTGGGATATATGGTACAGGGTTTAGAGTTGTCAATTGAAGCAATTTGCCCATCTAAAGTTGGAATTTTTGTTTTTTTAGTTAGAAAGATTTCAAATGAAAACAAAAAAATTAGTATCAAAGTTCTCTTTGACTGTGGTAATATTATTCTATTCAAGTCAATGTTCTCTTTAGATGTGGAGAAGCAATTCGCCCCTCAAAACTTGAAATGATTGGTTTTTATGGCCTTGACAGTACGTAAACTAAATTTTTTAAGAAAAAAAAATGTGTAACTTAAACCATACCAGTAATATATTTCAACCAAAATATCAGATTTATGATTAGTCTTTATTCTTACATTATTTGGTAAAACCTATGTGCATATTCTATTTTTATATGTTAGCTTTTGGTACACAATTGTGGTTTGATCTTTAATTTATTTTTAGTTAGAAAGATATGGCTGATTTTTGAGATTTATGATTTTGTTTCAATTTATGTAATTGTTTTGTACGTATTTGTTTTAAGGTTTAGGTTTAGGTGTTAGTAACATATTTTACGCTTACTGGCACATTTAATTTTTTGTTCTTGAAAAGCAAAGGTGTTGTGTCAGCAATATTTATTTACTGAACAAAGAAAAAAAACACTTTCAAATATATTTGTTAGACCTTTGACACAACATTTATTTACTGAACAATGAAAAAAAACACTTTCAAATATATTTGTTAGACCTAATTCTTTACAGCATTCTCTTAAATTTATATATTGTACCTCATGGATAAATAAATTTATATAATGCACCTAGCTGAAAAAAATATGAATTGTTGCATTAGTAAACGGTCCTCTGATTTTCCTTTTATATGAATTCATAACAAAATCAACATCTACTCTTAACGTTCACTTACTCTACTATGTATATACAGTTACATCCATAACATGATGTCATTTTTTTCTTCCATTTGTTTCAGCAGTTGATTTGCTTCAATAGTCTGCTTGCTAGGAATTAGAGACACTTCTATCGTTCTCTGCAATCCTTACAGGTATTTTTTTATTTTTTCTTTTTTCTTTTTATTAACTTGGCATTTAGGCATCACGTCTGAGTAAAAAAAAAGTGTTTGCTGCTTTAATGAATAAACAACTTTGACAGCTTTTGCCAAAGGAATAAGCATAGGGACTTCATATTTTTTTCGCTTCTTTCTGTCATGAATTTCTTCTCTGGATCAGATCTAATGCTGATCTTTTTACATTTAAAAAATATTTTCTCTTACAAAAAAAAATATCAGACTTAGAAATTTAACACAATCAATAATATAGAGTAATTTATATTATTATATGCAATGTTTTCTTAGTTTTCTGCAAATCTGATCTAAATGCTCAATTTTTTTGGCCAAAATCATTTCTTAACTGTACCAATAAATGTAGGAACTCCCCTTTGGCTGTCGCCTGCTCCTACTCTCTTCTATTTCTTGGTGAGAGGTTTCAAAAATTTATTGTAGCATTTTCTTTTTTTCCTTTTTTTTTTTCATTAAAAATGCATGTTTGCTTACACATTTTGTTTCTAAATATTAAGAAAGTGGTGTGCTGGTCTATTCCGTTTACTTTTTTTTGTACCCTTCGCTTAGAAAAAAAAATTTAGGTGCAATGCAAAACTCTTATTATTTTCATATTTCTCCATCAAAATTATGTCCTTGCATTTTAATCTACTTATCTCGGTCAACCCTT
Organism: Carex pumila; assembly: GCA_033356055.1. NCBI lineage: Eukaryota > Viridiplantae > Streptophyta > Magnoliopsida > Poales > Cyperaceae > Carex > Carex pumila. Next base: position 155,607 of record JARJHM010000372.1, read on the forward strand.
ATTTTCATTTTATTTCTCCATCGAAACTCTTATTATTTTCTTATTATTTTCATTTTAATCTCGCTCAACCCTTCCATAAGCTGGTGTTTATCTTTTTACCGTGTAGTTCAAGATGACTCGTAGCCTAAAAAACCCTAAGAAGCTTAAGAGGAAAAACAAGGTATTTATCATTCTACTATATTTCCTGTTAGTTTCGTTTTCCCGGGAAAACCGCCTTCTTTTACTAATTACTCTGACCTGTGATTATTTTGATTTTAGGCTTCAAAAAAAGAGGAAGCTTCAACATCTTCCCCTGTGCCCTCTGCACCTGCCAAGGTTAAGTACCACTTCTCATTTCATCCTTATTGAGATGTATATTCTTATACCCAAAGTGCCCAATAAAAACTGAATGTTTGCCTGAAGTGGACCAAAAGCCACAATAATTTTTGCTACATCCATGAACTAACTATTTCTTCCCTTCATAGTTTGGTTATGTGGTTTTGCAATTGGAGAGTACAAATGGGAATTAGAGGTGAAAATAGTACTGAAATAGTTGAAAATAATATAACTGGAGAATAATATATTGACTTTTTTGGAAACATTGGTTAGTGGTTTTTGAGAAATAGCAGATGAAGCTTTAATTAACTACTTCCTTTTCTGATAAAAAAATTGCACATAGTTTTATAGCAGGATGACTAAGGGAAGAAGTTCTACATCAAAGAGTTATTTTTGGTGATATTATTCTTTTTTTTTATTTTAAATTATCTTAATATGTAAAAACTTATCAGTGTATTTATATCGTGAACTTAGGTATGGCAACCTGGTGTAGATGAAATGGAGGAGGGAGAAGAACTTCAATTTGATCCATCAGCATATAATTATCTGCGTGGATTCAATATTGGATGGCCTTGTTTAAGGTAATTTCGTAATGGTTTGCATGAGTTCAATTCTTTTGTTTCCTTTGAAGTGGTAAGTTTGTTTTCTTAGTGTTTATTTTTTCTTTTGTTTTTTGATAGTTTTGATGTGGTGCAAGATTCTCTTGGACTAGTTCGTACTGAATTTCCCCACACTCTATATGGAGTTGCAGGAACACAGGTCAGGTTTGTTACACAGTGGCAAACTGAAAATGTGGTCAGCACCGGTACATACCAGTTCATAGCCTGACTGTTGCAGCATGTGCCAGTACTCCTAAGGACAATTCAACTTCAGTTTAACTTAATTTTGCTCCTTCCAATTTAACTCAATCCAATCCCAGTATTGTTTTTAACCTGCTGCTGTTTGATGCATTTAAATGTTAATTAGCATTCAACTGTAGTTGGCCTCATGTTAAATCAAGACATCCCAGTTAAAGCCATTAAGCCAATCCAAATCCAATGTCTTACAATCTATTTAAAGCATTTCAACTTTGCTTTTTTATTTTTGTTGTTGTTGTGTAGGCTGACCAACAATCTGCAAATTACATTGGCATTTTCAAACTTTCCAAGATAACTGGGAGAAAACGTGCTTTGCTCCCTTCTTCTAAGAATAATGATGAGGAAATGGAGGATGATGATAGTAGTAGCAGTGATGAAGACGATGACATAGCTGATGCAGCTGGTGGCAATGCACCTGTTCTACAGGTGTCCTGTCCTTTTTCATACATATTGGCCAATACACCTGTCCTTTGACAACTAGGAATATTTAAATTGAATATATATTTATGATTGCTCAAAAGGTTCGCTTATTGCATCTAGGATGAGTATTCTAAGTTCATAGAACTTTACATTTACTAGTTTGATTCATGATGAGTATTCTATTATGAAACTAGATCAAGAGGATAGCTCATCAAGGATGTGTGAACCGCATAAGGTCAATGACTCAAAAGCCCCATATTTGCGCCACTTGGGGCGATACAGGCTTTGTACAGGTACTTTATTTTCTCCTCTGTAATATTCAATTGATCAAGGTCATCCCATTTTGACATGATAGTTCTTTTCCGAGTAGCTTTTGTAGTGGGTTGACCGACAGTATCTATAAGGGTCTTCTTGACATTTGTATTTTTTCTGAAATCAACACTTAATTGGAGCCCAATAAATGCAATCAGACAATACAAGACCACAGCTAACACTACCCTAGCAGAGATGCAGAATCAACCCCTCCCCTTCGCACCCCACACACACAGAGAGGAGAGGGGAAAAAAGGTGCTACAGGAACAGTTTGATATGTATTGATTCAATCATACAGTTCTATTTGTGATATGCTTTATTGATGAATAGGTGTGGGATTTTAGCGCACATCTGAATTCCCTAGCTGAATCCGATGAACCAATCAATAGAGATGATACCATACACAAGCAGACACCTATCTTTAAATTTGGGGGGCATAAAGATGAAGGTTATGCAATTGATTGGAGCCCTGTTGTTCCTGGCCGCCTTGTTTCTGGTATACTTTACAAAATATTTTGTTATTCCGATAGAAGCTTTATACTTTTACTGTTTTTCATTCATTTGTTATTAATTTTTATTATACTCAAGATTATAGGTGGCTTGAAACTGTCTTGAATTTTTTATGATACTTGGAAACTCCTGTTGGATAAATCCAAAAACAAATTATAGTGCCAAAAAAAAAGAAATAATCTAATACAGAACAAACATTGAAAATTGCATGTTATTGTTGCGAGTACTAATGCAGTATTCTCCATTCTGATAGGCGATTGTAACAAATGCATATATCTGTGGGAGTCCACGGGTGATTCGTGGAAAGTGGATTCTACCCCTTTCATGGGTCATGGTGCAAGTGTGGAAGATTTACAGGTACTTTTTTTGGTAACGTTATGTATTATTTTAGCTATTTTCATTGTTATTTTACATCCTTGTTTCCTATGTAAGTAGCTGCATATGGCCTTTTAGGGATGCTGGAAATTAGACTAAAAAAAAACAGGCTATAGTTGAAAGAATTGCTGAATTGATTCTTTTTTCCCCAGTGGAGTCCTACAGAAGTGAACATTTTTGCATCATCTTCTGTGGACGGAAAAGTTGCAATATGGGATACAAGGGAAGGCAAAAGGCCAAAATTTATTTTTAAGGCTCATGATGCTGATGTCAATGTTATATCATGGAACAGGTATGTGACCTGCTACACATTTTTGTGTTCTTTATTTGTTGGTTAATTTGCTCATTTGAGATCTAAAATATGGTCTCGCACATGTTACATATTTGAAATCTAATTTTTATAACTGTGCATTCATCGTCACAGGCTGGCAAGCTGTATGATTGCCTCTGGCGGTGATGATGGTACTTTCTCCATCCATGATCTTCGCCAAATCAAGGTACAAAATTTTATGTCTGTTTCTTTGTTGTGTGATTTAGTGAAGACTCGGTAAGTGTACATTATGATACAGTTAGACATTTTATATTCTGCCTAGATTTGGGTTGCTCAATGGGGTAACTGCAATGTCCTGTGCTTTTTTTAGCTATGAGGGAAGTATACTTCTGGTCAATTGGTGATAGGACATGTTGAATATGTGAATCATCTGTGGACCTAATTGTATTTCATACAAGTTCTGATATGGAATTCGTATTTAATTCAGTCGGCTTAAAGAGTTAAATACTTAAGAAGCATCTTTGATGTCAGAGTTCATTGATTTAGTTCAAGTTGTCTGATACCATCCTATTCATTGGTTTATCGGTCTTGAAGGATGATTCACTAGTGGCGCATTTTAAGTATCATAAGGAGCCAATCACATCTGTGGAATGGAGTCCACATGAAGCATCTACCTTGGCTGTTTCATCGGCTGACCATCAACTGACGTAAGCACTCCTATCAATTGCTTTTTTGAAACATGTCACTTGTATGTCTCTTTCATTTTCACACAATTCACACAATTTCATAATCTGTATATGTGTAGGATATGGGACTTGTCGCTAGAAAAGGACGAAGAAGAGGAGGCAGAGTTTAAAGCCAAGGTAAAGGAGCATGTCAATGCACCTGAAGATTTGCCACCCCAGCTCCTCTTTGTTCACCAGGTACTAATATCGTGTATTTGTCAATGTTGAAGAATTACCAAGTTTGAGTTCCACACAAAAATGTAGTTGAGATATGATACTATGTGAGGAGAGTTGTAATGCAACCTGATACCTACTCTGTGTGTGTGTAAACTAAATGTTGTGAATTGCCCTATACTGAAAGCATGCCTTTATTTCTATGATGGGCCATTGTTGACTGAATCCAATGAATGCGCACGTTGGGTACATGGGTCAGGCTCTGGTCTGGATTTTTTTTTTTTTAAATTACAGGTGATAACATCTAGCTAGTCATAGGCTTTTCTTGGTTGCTTGGTGTTTGCTTTATATTTGTATTCTTTTCGTAATAAATGGAAGCATTGAACATTTTGAATAGCTTGATACTTCCAATGAAGATACATATGAGAAAGGTTTTTAATCCAATCTGTATTCAAGATAAAATGCTCCACTCAATAATCTCCTCACATTACTTTTAGATGAAAATGCTGATTGCACCTGTGTAATTTCTGCTCTTGATTTTATTGTTCCTTGCTATATTCAGGGTCAAAAAGATTTGAAAGAACTGCACTGGCATCCCCAGATACCAGGAATGATAATATCAACAGCAGCGGATGGATTTAATGTGCTAATGCCTACCAATATTGATGTCACGCTTCCCTCTGCCCCTTCATGAGTAGCAAATGTACCTATCCATGTTTGTGTTTGGTGATGCTGTGTCAGTTTTGTTGTTATGCAACACCTTTTTATTTGGTTTAAGTGTTTATTATCAGTATAATGTGCTGGAAATGTTTTTGTTTTTGATCCTGTAATTTCTTTTTTCCCTATCTTTAAAGGCAGTATTCTAAATTTTGCTCATTCAAGTCTTTTTTTCTTTACTCCATTTGAATCACTTGTCCTCTCTTTAATTCCCCCAGCTTTCTTATTTATGTTGCAATAATACTGTGGCCCCAAAATGTTAGCAGTGAGAACATAGGGCGGGTAGTAAGGCTCCTATTTTTTGGTTGAAATGGCCCTTGGGCTGCTGTCAGAAGTTGGAGAAGATTTATTGCCCTGATTACGTGGGAAATAAATCTGCTGTGATTCTCAAAGAATCATAGGGCGCTCTGTTATTCCAAATCCATATCTATATTTTTTGAAATGCATCAATCTCAAAGACAGTTATTTTTTATGCACAAATCTCAAAATATATGAAGAAATGGATGTGGAATAGCAGGGCTCTATGATTCTCAAAGAATCACAGCAGATTTGTTTCCGATCGATTTGAGAATGCTGTTTATTTCCGATCGCATGGGTCCTATAATTTTCTTCTCGTTAATCCGCAGTTTACAAGTTACGTCCAAAACAAAGCTCTCAAAGAAGCCTCTTGATATTACTAGAGGATAATTGCCGTACCAGGTCGTTACCAATTTAATCCACTTGTCTGTAATACTGGCATGCTTTAAAATTACTTGCAAGACTCGGGGGCAAGGAGCAAATTTTGTTCTTTCTTTGTATCACTATATCTGACTTTATAAGGAATCATATATTTGTCAAAATACAGAATGCTGTATCCAGAATACCTATGGAACAAGACTCTAAAATGAGGTTCTATTCTCCACAGCAGACTGGATTTTGGCGATGAAATCATCTACAGTCATGGTACCAATATCACCACCACTGAAGCGGGATCGGATGGTGAGGGTTCCAGTCTCAACTTCCTTGGGTCCCACAACAGCCATCAGTGGAATTTTCTGCTTTTCAGCATTTCTTATGAGCTTCGGAAGCCGCTCCCCTTGGCAAATCTCGGCACGAATTCCATTGGATTTCAATCTTGCAACAACCTCACTGCAATACTTAACCTGCATTCAAAGATACAGCAAAATACATATAAGATGGTGATTGCCATAAGATTCTATGGTGATGACTGATGACCAGCACAATTGCTTTATTACATACATATTTCGGAACATTAATCACCAAAACAAGGACGAATACTCTTTTTTGCTGGCCCGTTTTTTTTTTCTTTTATTTTTTTTGGCCTTCTAATTGCACAAGTAGGGTAACACTGAGTCCAAAGTTGCAAAGTTATCGGTAACAGGACTAAATTGAGATTACTTGGATGGTATGGATCAATAAAAGAAAAGAACAATAAAATGGGGAGCGGATAATGAGAGTGTTGAACCAACCTCTGAATCTGTGACAGGCAAAATGCGAGCTTGAATAGGGGAGATCCAAAGAGGGAAATCACCAGCATAATGTTCAATTAGGACTCCAAAAAAGCGCTCTAAAGATCCCAAAACTGCTCGGTGGATCATGATTGGCCGTCTTTTTTCTCCATTTGCATCCATATAAGTTATATTGAACCTCTCTGGCAGATTAAAATCGACCTGCAATATGACAAATTCAATACAAAGGTATGTTGCAATTACATCCTTTTTTTCTGCAAAGTTTATTTGGTAATTTTGACTCTCGGTTTGTTTTGCTTGAGACAATCAATAAACACTCATTTTCTGAAAACTAAGGCTGTCAGATTTTTATATCGTACCAGTGTGGCCTTGCCCCAGCAATATCAGTCCACTGACCTGTTTACTTAGGTACTAAAAATTATCCTTTATAAAAAGCTAAAAATATATACTCTCAAGCGGTATAGTCCAGCCATAGTATTATGCTTGTACTGCTGGATGGCTTGTTGGTAAAAATGAAGAATAATTAGGTTCTGCATATTTTAGCTCTATCCTCAAAAGTCAAGAAGAGAATTCTTAGAAAAAAGAAACCAGTAGATAATTTGTGAAGGAAACTTTTGCTAAGCAACCCTCTAAAATTCAACCAATTACCTGCACAGTAGAACACTGCCATTTCCTACCAAGTGCATCCTCAATTTTCAGATCAATTTTGGGGCCGTAAAAGGCACCTCCCCCATCATCAATTTTGTAACTCCATCCCTTATCATCCAATGCTTCTCTCAAGGCAGTTGTTGCCTTCTCCCATATGTCATCACTGCCTACTGATTTCTCTGGTCGGGTTGAGAGGTTCACCTCACACCTGTCAAACCCGAATTGGCGCAGTGTTTCTTCAGTCAGATCAAGCACACCCCTGATCTCGCCCTTTATCTGGTCTTCTAAGCAAAATATGTGGGCATCATCCTGAAATATAGGAACTAAGATATGTAAATCACCCAGCCCAATTCTATATGCATTTCCCAAGGATCATGTGCAAACTGTGTTATCAACTTCATGATGTTCCATTCATGAAGCAAGATGGTATCCTTCCCTCCCTCGCTCTCAGCCACATGCACACACAGACACGTGTGCATACTCGAGCAGGAAAACACCTAGAATGGACTGCTGATTGTGATATATGGTAAGAACATTTGTGAATATATGATGACAGCAGGTCTAGTACCTGAGTAAATCCTCTGACACGAAAGAGACCATGGAGACTTCCAGACAGCTCATACCGGTAAACAGTTCCAAGCTCTGCAACCCTAATTGGGAAATCTTTGTAAGAATGCAATTTCCTCTTGAAAAGAAGGATGTGGTATGGGCAGTTCATGGGGCGGAGCTGATACAACTCATTCTCCACATCAATCTGGTCATACATGCTCTCTTTGTAGAAGTCAATATGGCCACTTATTTTCCAGAGCTCAGCCTTTGCGACATGTGGCGTGTAGAGGAGTTCATAGCCACGTTGTAGGTGAATTTTTTTCCAGGAGTCTTCAATTATGTGTCTGATGATTGCACCCTTTGGGTGCCAGAATACCAACCCACCTCCTGCATCTTCCTGAAAAATATGATGCAAATGATGAGAAACTTGTATGCACCAGCAGGTAAAAGGCTAGTACTGTTTTTAGTGACTACTTCCAAGCCCCATTTTTTGTACTGTTTTTGCTGTTTATTCTTGGAACTTTTGGTGAGAATATTGAAGGTAAAAAAAAAAAGCAAATGAAATTGTAATTGCACAAACTGAACCTTAGTGCAGGCCAAGACTCAAAATGTTGGGACGATGAACCTTAATAGGCTAATAAGTGCTTAAGATAAATACTTGGGGAAAAGGATCTACCTTGTACCAGTTGATCACCTGTAAGTCTTTTTCTTTCTTTTTAAACTGCACTTCACTGACTTAAAATATTTCCTTGCGACTATACAATATAGAGAGAATTGAGGTTCATTGGGTACAATTGGAGGCACAATTAAGATCTTAAGAGTTAATTAGGGCTCAAATTGGGTCAACCAAAAACAACTTGTCCGGTTGTGGGTTAATTTAGGCAAAATCAATCTGCTCTCAATGTTCTACCAAAAGAGAATTAAAGATCAACTTTTGGACCCCTCTTGGATGCTATATTTAAATTGAGTGCGCATCGTCTGCATGAACTCAAAAAGGCATCTTTTGAGTTAATACGTATCGGCCGTCCAATTGTAAACAGAACTCAACTGGCCCCGTCTAAAACATAGGAGGGTCTTTAATATTAGTGTGAATTTAATTCTCACAAATCTTGAAGCTGATCAGACAGTCCAGATGCGTTAACTCAAAAGATTCCTTTTTGAGTTAATGCAGAGGATACGAATTCATTTAAATTCACGTGTTCATAGAAGCTTACAAAACTCCCCAAGTTTGCTGGAACATTACTAAACTACCTTCTACAAATGACTCTAAAAACACACTTAAAATGAAAATTTTGGTGAAGTATGAATTAGAGAAACCTGTATTGAGAAGAGATCAAGGTCTTGACCAAGACGTCGGTGGTCCCGCCTCTTCGCCTCCTCCTTCAAGAAAATATATGCTTTTAACTGTTCTTCACTCTCCCAAGCTGTCCCATAAATTCTCTGTAGCATAGCATTTTTCTCATCTCCTCTCCAGTATGCCCCTGCCACAGACTCCAGCCCAATTGCCTTCTTGTCTATTTGTCCTGTCGTCTCCACGTGGGGCCCAGCACACAGGTCCCACCATTCATTCCCTTCGTTAAATAAAAGGAACTAATCACCATACAAGGTAACAAAAATATAGTGAAATTTGCTGGCCGTGTTGGACAAAGGTAAATTTTTTTATTAGTTACATTTAGGAAGAAATCAATCAAAAGTTGTATTGGGTCTTCTTGAAATCAAGTTTTCATTCTGTTCTTTTGTTTGTAACCACCCATTATGGAATATTTTGTGGGGACAAATACCATAGATCATTGAGTTATTCATGTAAGTTTAAGGATAAATAATATAACCTTTTACAAAAAAAAGTAACCTTTTTCATTCTGTTAAACTAAACTAAGGCTCAAATAAGAAAATATTATCCTTTACTAATAAAAAAAAAAAGTTCCCCAAAAGCTAGCACTAAAACAAGTAAACAACTGTCTTAAAAAAATGAAGCAAAAGCACACCTATATGATAAATGGTTATGGGTTCTTCCTTGATGCTTTGTAGAATCTCCAACTTATAAGGTTCACTGAGAGCCTCTATCCTCTTCTGAGCCTCTTCTCTTGAGACCTCCTCCCTAATCAATGGGAGATTTCGGTTTATGATACGATCCTACAGATGATGATGCAAGATGTAAATTTCCTTCCCTGAAACAATTAAGCGAATGAATAAACCTCATAACTAACCTGCTTTTGAATATAGCCATTTATCTATTAGATGAACAAGGGTTACCCTAACAAATTTTGGTACCATAAGAATCGCATCTGGAATTAGTTAAACTAGCAGATAGCAATTTAAAAGCATGGTAATTGTATTGCCTTTTAATTTTGACTAAAACTTCTTTTCTCAACTTTCCTGGTTACTATTTGGCATATATATAGGCATATCTGGTTATAATTACAGTAAAGTCCAAATAAGTAGATAATAACATCAGTTTCATTGAGGCTGGGGTGTACTTACATCAAACGGCTAGATTAACAGCTTTGAAATGTGTTAAACATAAGAAGAAGATTAATTAGGCCAAATTGGGGCTTTACAAAAATATGAGGATAATTTTAATCTGGTTAGGCCTGGTACAGTATTTAGAGGCCAGAAATGTAATTGTTGGTCCATACTTCAAAATTTCGAGGGAATTCATACCATCTCCTTTTTAATTTTCTTCAGGTCCTTATCGGTAAGAGGCTCCATATCAAAGTCATAGTAAAAACCATTATCAATCCATGGTCCAATAGTAACTTTAGAACTGGGGAAGAGCTTTTGCACAGCCATGGCCATTACATGAGCACACTGACATAAACAAAAACAAAAGAAGTTAAATAAGAAAATGATAAAAAGCATGGATTATAATGTAAAACAATAAAAAAAAAACATTAATTCTAACGAAAATTGCTCACTGGTGCGAAACAAATGAAAATGAAACAATAAAGTCAAACTGTCACTGACTGGTATGACACCGTAAAAGGCACATTTGCTGGTAATTTCAACTTAATTCCACCAAATTGAACGCAGCATTTAATTCGAACTCTCAATAAAAAAAATATATATATATAATTTTGTGAAAGGATTATCCAGTTACGGTGTGGCGAATGCGAAGTAACTTCTCAGACGATTCATTGGTGGGAAGAACGACCCTTTGTTCCTTAGAAGCTTCTTTTCCGGTGATGGAACTCTCTTCCTCGGTCTGAGGCGCCGGAGTCGTCGCAACAGCGAGGGGAGAGATGCGGTACCGTCGTCCGGACAAGCTCGCCGGATCCCTAGATGCATCAAAGGTAACGGGTCTCCGGCGTGTCGAGAGGAGAGGGGTTTTACTTGGGGTCTGAGAGGGGAAGAGGCGGAGAAGAGGAGGCGAGAGCGTCGCCATTGTTTGAAAAGAGGCGAAGCTTGTGGTGCTGCTTCTGTGAGGAAGCGTGGCGGGTGACTCTGGTGAGATTACGACTTTGGATAAAATTCGCTCTAGGCGAAATTTCAGAAGTACCCTCAGAAAATTCAGATATAATTTGATTGATAGAAAATAAAATAAAAAAACACAAGAAAGAAAATAGCACAAAACTTTGAGCAAAACTAGGATGTGGTAGAGATTGGTGAGCAAACTTTCAAAATACTGTTGAATTGATTTTGAACTATGAATTCAAATGGTTGAAATTCAAGTACTTCATGTGTAATGCATGTACATGCAAAAAATTAAAGTTTTGAATTCACATAGTACATTGTCAAGGGGTCAAAAAAAAATGATAAAAAATTAATAAATAAAATAATTATAAAATAAATTATAAAATGTTCATTATTTTGACCGCGTGATCATGTGCTAAATAGATTCAAAACTTTAAGAATTTTACATGTACATACATCACTCAGGAAATATATGAATTTTAACGATTTGACATTCGTAGTTAGAAGTCAATTCGATAGTTTTTTGAAAACGTGTTCACCAACTTCTCTTAATGAGCACATCACACTTTAGTTTTGCTCCAAAACTTTTGCTTTATGATTGGATTCAAGAGTTGAAGGTAATTTTTCTTTTTCTATTAGGAGATAGAATAATCAGAAGTATGTTTAGTCGTACTCGTACACGATAAAATTGAGAATATCAACTTGAAATTTCTTAACTGAGATTAGGATTGACAATTATTTATTTGGATAATTTTTAAAAACAAAGTGTAGACTTCAATTCCAGTATTGTATATATACGATATGTATGCATTATGTCTATATAAAAATGATAAGTTTAGTTTATGTTTATTCTTTTAGAGTTAGTGACTTTAAATATATACTAATAATTTTATTGATAAAAAATATATATATTACAACAAGTCAAATGATTTTCCTTATTAGAGCTAAACTTATTTATTCTCGTAAAATAAGGTAAACTACACTTCTAACATGTTTAATATTAACTATCACTGATATAATTGTTGAGAATTTGAGTATCAGAGAGCAATCACACAACACAGAAAGAAAGAAAAATGAGAAAGAATCAAAATCAGAACACACAGATTTTATGTGAGAAATCCTCTAGGGAAAGAAAACCCACGGCCGCTCGCCAAACAAAATCCACTATTTCTCAAAGTCAGTTACAACAAATTACAGAGAGAATTTAATGCATATATAAAATACAAAACCCATTGAAAGGGCGTGAAAACAGACTAGTTTGGACCGCACATCTTAATGAGCAACTTGACTAATCTGGGCCGTCGGTTAAAAGAATTTTCATGTAATTTGACTTCTCACAAATAATTTTCTTCGGGCTAAACAGACCTTCGTAATCTCAGACACCGCTCGCAAGGGACTGCCGCTCCCCTACGACCCCCCTGCCACCCCCTGCATACTCCTAGAATGAAGCCCACATACATAACAATAACATCAAATGATACTCAAATTATATAAATTTGATAGTTAGGCTATCTTAATTTAATAATAAACTCGTAAATTTATTATTCAATTTTTAACATTGTTTACTTTAATTGAAGAAAAATATTGTCAAGATAGTCATTATTATATTGATCCTCTTTACCTGATCTTATTCTCTATTTTTTATTTTTTATTTTTTATTTTTGAGACGAAATACACCTCCATATTTTCTATACAGCTGATTTAAATTAACAATTTGTTTGTGCAGTACGATGATAATTCGGACGAGAAAGATTTTGACTTATTCAAAAGCAATAATTTTCCGTAGTTCATTTTCTACGTACGTAACTAAAATGTTTTGAGAAGCAATGTCTAATGTAAAGACAAAAAAAGTTGAAATTAGAATCCAACATCGTTAGTGGCGAACGTTATCTTGTTTTCACATTTAAAGCAGGCTCGTCCATTAATCTCATGACATTACGTATGAGGCATTTTATAGTCAATATAAATTTTCATAATTGTGAATTGTACATAATTTCCTATGAAGATTCAAGGATAACATGGTATATATACAATTTCACGATGAAATGGATCCCAAAGGACAAGTTACAGGCAACATACATAATTTAATTATACAACAAAGAGAAATTCAAAGAAGCAATTTGGATAAAAAGAGCACAGTTTATTAGTGAAGATACAAAGCAACCTGCCAACGAACTCTGATGGTTCCTCCCTGAAGGCGTGAAATTGGTAGGCGCGTGATTCGGATTGGACGGTTTAAATTTTCGATATGGCGGCAAAGTATATCTTTTATGTACTACAAGAAGAACAGTTTTGCTGAGATTTGAGATGCAAATTTGAGGAGACAAGTTTTTTTGAATTTTTTTTTTCTGTTATTTTTTACAAGAGAGAGGGCTTGATCTTTTTATACATACTCAATTCTATTTTACTGTTGGTATTCAAAATTGGTAGCTAACGGTACAATCATTTAATTCTTCTAATTATACTTTAACTCTTTTTCCTTATTTTACATCTCTACATTTCTATTTTCAACTATTCTCAACACTCTCCCCTCAAGCTAGGATTATAGATGTCGAGTAATTCTAGCTTGTTTGTGATTTCTTCAAAATATAGTTTTGCCTATTTCATTTATTTTACTCTTCATACCATTGGCTATCAAGACAAATTGGTCATTTTTGGTCAAGTCTATATTTCTTAGAAGTGTTTGGTTGCCAAACATATGGTCCGTAATCCCACTGTCAATGATAATTTTATCTAACAAATTAAAAAAAATTAATATGAAAAAATGCCAGAGAAAGAAACATTTTGTTTGGCTAGCAGCATAGTCATCTGCTGAAAAAGTGACTGCAATTGATATGTGAAGACTCCTGACTCGTTTTTCGCCCAGATCTGACCTGCCAACGAAAAAACCAGCATCAGTCCCACTTGGACCTGGTTCGGTTGGACCTATGATGAAGCCCCCATGAGGTTCGATTGGACCCATAGCAGATGGTTCGATCTGTGTAATGAAGCCCCACGTGAGTCACTGTTTCCACGCGAAACAAAACCCCCACGCAAAACAGAACTCCCACGCGAGTTTGTCTTCTTCCCTTCGTTCCAATCCCCTCTTCCTCTACCATTTTTTCCTTTCCAAATTTTCGATTTTAGATGGGGATGGAGGAACCAGCACTTCTCTCCTGTATGCCCCTCTCTTTTACAATTCGTGCACCTCTCAATTTCTCCCTGATTTGAGTAATTTTGAGAACAAGGATTTTGGCTGAAATTATGAAAATTGGATTTTTTTTGGTAGCGATGAAGCTGTGGGTCTCGTGTCCTTCGTCAGTAATGACTTGTGGACCGCCCATGGCCTCTCTTCTACTCTCCTCTTGTTGAATCATGTTTTTGATTTGAGAGTAGGAAGGAAGAGGAATTGTATTCATGATTTGGGCTCGTACAGCCTCATGGCTCAGGTTTAATCCCGCAAGGTACTCGAAGATTGTTGGGTTTCGGGGTAACCAAAATCTGTTTACGCTTAAGTTGCGGAATGACCGTAAAACAAAAATTTCTACGGCCAACTTAAGCTCAGGATTAAACAGGGTATGTCAGGAAACTTTTCAAGGCGGTTCACCTTCAGTATTCCTTTGGCATCAAAACCCAATTTAATCATTTTACAGATCTACTCCATGATTGATTTCTAAAACTTTAATTTACTTACCAATTAAAAAAATTAATATAACATATTTATACCTTGTTTCCAAATCACAGTTGGAATGCAGACCGAGCGAGTAGAGCTACATCACGGGAATGATTCTCCTCGGAGCATCAGACGTCTGATGCCTCTATCGGTTATCCACCAGGACTAACCAGAGAGTGGTTTATTTCTTTTACCAGAAATACTATAAATCGCGGAATTCTGCAAAAACACTATTCACAGAGAAAAAGACGAAAACCCGTAAACACGAATTTTTGGTTACTCAGTTTCATCAATAAGCAAAACTGAAGTACCGCGAAATTCGATAAAACACTATTCATCAATTCCGTAAATATAATTCACAACAACCCGCAAGATTATACATCAACTACGTATAATTTTCTTTTCTCAACCGAAACACTATTTGTGAGAGAAACCGAGAAAGAGAGAAAATATTGATTCGTTTCGACACGAAACGATACGAGTGAATTAGTATTTTATTCTCTCCATGCACCCCCTCTATTTATAGCCTCTAAAATGATGTGAAAAGACCAAAATACCCCTATGACAAGGCATGCCACCTAGGGGGTGAGGTGTCATGTGGATAGGATTGATGACGTGTCATCTGGATAGGATCTATGACATGTCATGAGGATAAGGACGAATCCGAAAAGACCCGAATGCCCTCGGCCCGAATACAAATAATATTCGTATAATCATTCTGAACAATTATATTTCTTGCGGTTGTTGTTTCGATAATTTATACAACGTGTCCTACACATTTATAAATTAACCGGTTAACTTTTATACAACGTGTCACACACGTTTATAAATTAACTAATATTTTTGCTTGTTATTTTTTACATAACATTTATAATTTAATTATAACACGTATAATTAATTATAACCATTTTACTATTGATCATAACAAATTTAGAATCAATCACAATAAGATTCTCCGATTAACTCCTATATGGTGTGACCCAATAGGATGTGTGTTATGTTGGTAAATAGAGTTAAAACTGTTTTAACTTCTATAATCATGAGCAGTATCTGGCAGTATACATCATGACCATCCAATTACACAGATGATGCTGTACTGTACAATATCACAATCCAGTAAACAATTTACTTGTGTCTGTTCTTCTGTCTCATAGCTATCAGATTAGTTTTAAGGTAGATGTGTGTCATCCTTACAAACTTAATCTTTCTTGATCTTGAGCAGATTATCAAATATAATTACTCTTGTAATTATACTACTAGCAGATAATCTTACTCTATCAAGGGGCCCAGTGATGCTATAACTCATATAGAGATACGAGGGACAATAGCACTTTTGGCAAACCATCACTACCTCAGCTAAGCCATGTATACCGAAGAGCTATCGTTATAACTACATTTTACCAACAGCGTTTGATAACAATCACACATATACACTTCTTAGTAGGAAAAATGAATACCTCATACTTTAGAACTTAACATTGAATGAAAACATTAATGACACGAACACAATTCTATTTAATGTTTCATTTGGGGTCTGTCAAATGCCATGTTCATAGAACATGTATATGTGATTAAAATGACATCTCATGTCAGGTGGTTTGTAAAACTTAACCATCTTTTAATCCACATACTAACCTTATCACGGTAATTAGTGTTCCTGCTAATTACCTTGGTCAGTGACTTTTTAAGAGTATATATTATCTATATTATGGAGTTTCACAATTTCAGTCATAAACTCAAAATGATCCATAAATTCAATAATACTCAAGGCAACAAAATGATATATAAATAAACATTCAATTCATGAACAAAGCTTTATGATAAATTATCGTATTATTGACTTCTGATTATTACAAACTAACAAAGATATCATCTTCTTCTTCTCTTTCTTTTTTTATTATGGCAAGGTTGATAGTTTGTGGCCATATATGATTGGAGCTCGTCTTTTTTCTAGGGGTGCAAACGGGTTGGATATTATCCAACTCCGTATCCGAAAATTTAATACGAATATCTGATATCTGAATATCCATGCGGATACAGATATGGTTTTGGATTTTAATTATCTGTATCCCAATAATCGATATATATTATATAATTTAATATGAATTATGAAAAAAATTATGTTATTCATTATTATAAAAAGTAGATATTAGTATCCGTATCCGGTTAATATCTGATGTGTATCTGTATCCATCTAATATCCGATTCGTATCCGTATCCGAAAAATAAAAACGAATTCGGATATGGTTTTACCACTATCCGATCTGTTTGCAACCCTACTTTTTCTTTTGAAGAGCACCAAGGTACTCTACATGCTTTCTCTCGCCTTGCTTTTCTTGTTGAATTTCTAGTTTGAGTTGATAGATGCGAGAATAAATAGTTATTTTCTTGGACATATATGGCCTTCACAACTTGCCATGGCTCGAAGGTTGTGTCGGTGGGAAGGAATAGTTTAGGAATGGATGGCTTTGTAGAATTCATGAGCCAAGTTATAATTTTATCGTTTTGAGTTCGTCATTTTCGCATTGCCTTTTTTTCCACTTCGGTCAGCGAAAGCGGGTTTGCAATTTTAATTTTAACATTAAATAGCAACTTGAATACAAACTTTTATATAAAAAAACGAACACAGAAGATCAAGTCTACACTTTAAAACCCACTACCGTAAAAAATATTTAGCTTAAAGTTACCCTTCTATTTTTCAAATTTGATTAAATGGTGTTAATCAAATCTATACCATTAATTTCAGATTCAACCGTTGAGATATTTACTAAGCATGCAATGAACTCTTTCCAAATTGGAGAGGTTCCCAACAGAATACAAAAGATTTGGGCTTCACGTGGTCCAGCAGCCCTAGAGGCTCATACTCCTAGAAAAACGCGTAAAGCAAAGGAATTCAAAATTTATTCAGATTTCAAGCTAAAGGCATGGATGTTTTTTTGCGAATTTCAATGCGAATAAAATGTAAAATTCATTAAATTCGCGAATAATTTGTTTAATTCGTATATTAACATTTTAATCACGGATTAATTTGCAGAGTACTCAAATCTGAATTATTCGCAAATAATTCGCGAACCTTATTACTGTGCTTACTAGAGCCAAGACGTTGATAAGTTGTCGTTTTACAATTTGATATGCCTGTGTCTTTTTTGAAATTTTGATAAGACCGTACAATAAAACTACAAAATGGCCGACATTATTCAGGAACAAATACAAAACTTTTATATATTTAATAAAGAGTAAATAAGTATTTTATAAATTTAAATAAATTTTAATATAAAAGATAATAAAATGAATAAAATTGTGAGTATTAAAAGTTCAGAGAGAATATGTAATTTTAAAGTTTAGAGAAATAAATACGTAATTTTAAATTTTTTGACGAGTATACATGAAATTCCCCCTCATTATTTTATTGCTAATTAGAAAATTAGAGCTAACATTGTACGAAAAAATAATTGGCCAGTATAAGCGCATCTGGTGTAGTGGTATCATAGTACCCTCCCACGGTACTGACCAGGGTTCGATTCCCTGGATGCGCAAACTTTTTTTTTTCTTAAAAAAAAAAAAAATTACTCAAAAAATACGTCGGCCACAGGCCCACAAGTCTAAAATATTCTTCGGACAAAGGAAAGAAAAGAAAATTCTCAAATTAATAAAATATCCAATAAATATCCGACTATCTAATACCATAACGATAGCAAAATTGCGCGCCAATGTGCTCAAGGCTTCAAGCGAGGGGCACAGCACTCTCATATAATAATGCCAGGAGAATCTCCCATAATAGTTAAATGTACTTATTCATTAACAAAATCAAATCATCATAAGCTATCATCATCGTTGCCATTGTAACGGGAATGTCTCACAGATCAACCCTCGAAAGAATGCCGGGAAAATCTCCCATAATAGTAAAACGTACTTATTTATTAACAAAATTAAATCATCATAAGCTATCATCATCATCATCATTGCTGTTGTAACGGGAATGGTTCAGCTTAGGCACTGCCGGAGCCGTACTTCTTACCTAAGAAGACGACCTGGAGCTTGTCATAGCCAGCAAGCACACCGGCACCGGCAACGGCACGAAGGATGTTAGCACCTGCACCCTTGAAGAGGGATTTGGCGCCCTCATTTTTCAAGATTTGAGCAAGGCAATCCATAGAGCCATTGTACTTCACCTTCTCACCAGACGTCATCATCATGCGTCTACGCACGGTATCAAGCGGATATGAGGCGAGACCGGCCCCGATGGTGATTAGCCAACCCAACCCAAAGCTAGCAAAGAAGCTATCCTGCAGAAACATAGATGCAAACAAAATATGTCAAATGGGTAAATAATTAATTTAGTTTGGGGCAGAGAGATTACAGATTCATTTCCATGTAAAAAAAAGAGAGTGAGACTATGGTACTATGCATAGCACAGATTGGTCTGTACTACGGATCAATATCTCTATTTTCAAAGTCCAAACAATTGAACTGAACCAGTCAACTGATTTCCATATAAAAATGTACTTTTTTTTTAACATAAATATAAAATATACTTGTAGATCAAATTTTACACTTCTAGAATTTTTTTAGATAGGTAAAAAATCACCTTATCTAAAAATTCTAGACCACTAAAAATTAGTGTTTTCAACATTTTCATATATACATCATATTAAATGGTTTAGATCGACTATTTGGACATTGCAAATGGAGATATTGATCCATAGTACGGACCAATCTGCGCTATGCATAGTACCATAGCCTCACTCTAAAAAAAGGGTTGACAATGCTGACCTGAAGAGGTCCGACTAGAAGAACTGGCTTGAGTGAATCATACATGCCGAAGTAGAGACCACGATACACAATGATACCAACACAGGAGACATTGAACCCACGGTAGAGACCACGGATACCATCAGAGGAATAGGTCTTGCGGTAAACGTCAACTAATCCATTGAATTGGCGCTCACCTCCCTTCTTGGCAGCCTTGGAATCATTGGCCAGACGGGTCCTAGCATAGTCTAGGGAATAGACAAAGAAGAGAGAGGTGGCACCAGCCAAACCACCTGACGCGAGATTTCCTGCGAACCATGGCCAGTAGCCATCTACGTCCTTCTTCTTGTTGAACATCCTCTTGAATTTATCCTTGAAGGCAAAGTTCAGGGCCTAGAACCAATAGGAAAATAAATCATGATCAACCAGTGCACATCCTTTCCAAGTCTTATATAAGATACTAATTGTTGATTATTCCAATCTAACTTATAGTTCACCACTCAACCGAATGGTTCAATTAGCCTAAAATGGTTGAGACTAGATACCATGACAGCTGCCAACTATCAAGTTGTATTCCAGAACTGATAAAACTGCTAGGATTCTCTACTACACACTGAACTTCTCTTTAGCTTAGGTATTAAATGTCATGTTACCTACCTGTGTGGGGAAGTAACGGAGGACATTGGCAGTATTGCCTCTCCAGAGAGACAGTGCCCCCTCTTCTTTCATGGTACGTGCAAAGCAATCACCAATGCCCTTATAAGGCTCAGACAGCCTGCCGGCCTTGATCATCTCATCCTGATTCTGTATCAGCAGTTTGACACGCTCAATTGGTGCCGCCGCAGTCTTAGACACAGCAGCTGAGACGCCTCCCATGAGGAAATCAACAAGGAATCCTCCCTTCGGCTTCTCACATGGAGCCTCTGCAAAGACAGGAGAAGAGTATGGGAGAGTGGAGCGGTAGAATGCCGGTGCAGAGTAGCTGTTTTGGGTGCGAATGGTCTGAAGGAGGCTTGAATGGAGGGGGAATTGACATCCGGCCTTATCGAGCACATTGGGGTAGTTGATTCTGTCAGCCATGGTTACAGCTCAGTTTCTGCATAGATGAAATCACAAAAGTTGAGTTACTGATATTGGAGAGCCAAATTGAAATCCTGTTGCTTTTAGATAATTTTTAGGAAGATAATTTACTAAGATTTGTGCAAAGAAAATTATCATGCCTAATTACCAATCACAAATTACCACTGGTCAAACTTTGACCAACAAAAGAAACATCTTATTTTATTGAGGGAAGATTCAGCAGTCCTCAAACTTCTTTAGATATAAGTCAAATTGGTCCTTAAGTTCCATTTACACTAACTTAGTCCTTAAATTTCAAAAAGAGACCAAATTAGTCTATTTTCAGAAGGGACTAATTTAGTCCTTCCAACCACATTTTTTTTTTTTTGCTTATGTGGATTAACTTGACATGTAGAATCAAATTCACATCAATTTATATTTTTGGCCTCCAGTCGAGATCACTAAAATTTTCTCTAAATCCTACTCTATGTTTTTTTTCCCCCCTCAAAGCTGGGTTTGAAAAGTACCCTGATTTAAACTTTTTTTTCCCCATGGTTCAAATTCAAGTGACAAACCAGAGAGGTCCGGGTGATAAATAGAACAATCTATGTCAGTAAAAATTTGCTAGAAGAACTAACTTAATCCCATTTACAAAATAAAGATAAAAATTTTTATTCTTTTTATAATGCACAAGGACCAATATAGTGCAAATAAAAATATATGACCGACTTGATTTTTCAAAAAAATGTGTTGAGCATTAAAATCTGAACTTACCCTTTTTCCTTTCCTAAAACAGAGAGAGAAGTCTATTATTTAGACAAATAAAAAGAAATGATATTTCTCCAACAACTCTGTGATGTGAACTTCCAGCCAATGAAAGTGTTTCAACGCAGTTACGAAGACCTTTGTTTCAACCAGTGTTTTAAAATACGGTTTTGTTCATGCATGCGGAAGGTTACTGCATACCGCATATGCAGTATGCGAATGCATATGCGGATTTTAAAATAAAAATTCATGTATATATATATGTATATATCTTTATATTCATATATTTGAATTTATTTCCACATAATGACATAATTAATAATAATTTTTCACATAAATTCTAATTAAAATACAATAAAATTATCAAATTAGTCAAGCATATGCTGCATATTCGGACTGCATATGCGGCCGCATGCTCAAAACCGCATGGCCATTCTGAGCACGGTTGTCGACTGCATAGGTATATGCGGCCGCATTTTAAAACACTGGTTTCAACTGATAAATAATTTAAAGAGATGTGACTCATGATCGTAGCATACTGCAGATAGATGCCTCTGAAAGAGGATCAGAAAAGTGGACCCAGTTGTGCACAAAGGTGTTGGACCATACCCTCTAATCAAGGTGCAAACAAAGTTCTCTCTCGAACAGATGAAAGAATTAAATGAGTGAATCTCTTAAAAATTAAAAAGTGGTGAAAGCATCATGTCTCCATCAATTGAGATCCCACTATGTAAAAATTCACACCGGACATGATGATATTAGACTAAGAGTTCATCACATGACTCACTTAATTAACCGGAACGCATAAGTCGAAGTATTAACAATAAATCAGATATATACAAACGATAATTAATGCTAAAACACAGTCTTGAAATGAATTCGAAGAAGGAAAAAGGAAACCTGAAAACTTCAAAACTCACCTTTTGGAAACCTGAAAACTTCAAAAAAAATGGAAGAAGGAAAAAAAGGATATTACAAGAAATTAATTGAGAATAGTATGAAGATAAAGGAACCAAGGGAGCTTAAATAGACATGGATCTATCTATATCAAAGAATCATCCGATGAAAGGGGAGAAAACACAAACTAAAATAAGAAACCAATCAAACGATCATTCGATACAAGGTCGAGCGATCACAGACTAACAAGCACTATACTAATTTGAGAAAAGAAATTTGTGCAAAGTGAAATGGAAATGTAAAACAAAGGATTCATACCTTTCAAATTTCAAAATTCTGGCGGAGAGAAGCGGAGATTGAGGCGAGAGCGAGAGCGAGAGACACTTGGAAAGAGCGACAATCGCCTTTTTTGATCTTTCATTCCCTTTCTAAACTTCTTATATAGCTGGAGTTTGAAACCTATCACCTCATATAAGTTTTATGGCCACCGCACGATCTTGCTTCTATTAAATTTTAACGGACAGGATCAGAGTTAGCTTATGATCTGATTTAACTACAACGATTCTGGGAAATAAATCTGCTGTTATTGCAAGGGAATAACAGGGTCCTGTTATCTAGATCCCAACCGTTGATCTTTGTTGGATTCGCGCATTGAAAACTTTGAACGGTTGGATTCTGAATAACAGCTGATTTAATTCCTTCTATATGGGATTCGAAAGCTCGATAGGGGCCATAGGGCAAATATTACCATTGAATATGGATCAGTGTTCTAAATAGCACGCTATAGTGTTTTTAGACCATAAACGCTAAGCTATGCATAATAACGCGCTATTTGAGCTACGGACGCTATAGCGGTAATAGCAGTCCGCTATAGCGCATAGTGTATAACGCAAATAGCGCCCGCTATGCAACATTTGTTTTTTTTTTTTTAATTTATATGAGCTTTAAAATAAATAAATGGTGAAAATATTGTTTAATTTTGATGAATATTGCATTATATCAAATTCAGGTCCGTTATAATAATTTTTTTTATTTTGCTCTTGATTTTTTTAACTGATGATAAATCAAATAAATAATTGCTAAATTATGAAAATTTTAGGGACTAACAAGAATTTCTTCAAGGATCATCTATTTATTTTACTAGAAGTATGATTTTTTTTTCTTTTCAATTTCTAGGTTATTTTGAAATTAAAATAGAAAAAAGATAAATTATGTTATGATGTTGAAGATATTTTAAATAGAAAAAGATCGATAGTTTATGATATTAGTATTACTATAGATATTTTGAGTCGCAATTTGGACTTTGTATTGGTTCAATATGAATATTATAATTTTTTAATCAATTTGATATTATTTATTGTTCTATGAGACTAAATAATGTTGATATTTAGTATAAATATATAATATAATTTTTATAAAAATAAAAATAAAACGTTATTTAAAATAACTTTCACTATAGCGTTGCTATTTGCTATAATTTTTTTTGAAGATCCCCCGCTATAACGCGATAAATGTTATTTAGAAACTTGATATGGATCCAACTGTGCAACGTGAAAAAGGACTTCTGCTGGAGTTGGAAAGCTGGAGATCGATTTTTCTTTGGTCGAAGTTTTTAGAAGACACGTTTCTCAAGGCGCCGGAACTTGTGCCTTATATTTTTCAAAAGGCCATAATGGCTGTGGAGGAGAACACCAAACAGCGAGGTTGTCCAATGGGTGTTGGTATCGTTGTTGATCTGATGAGCGCATAGTTGGCCCGTCAGAATGGGCGGCTGTTGAGAATGTAAGGAGGCAAGGAGCCAGTATGATTTTTCTGAGTCCGCATTTTCTGCATTAACTCAAAAGGGCATCTTTTTGAGTTTAATGTATTTCGGCCGTTTGATCAGGATTTGAGCCAATCCGATCCACATCTATGACGCTCGAGAATATTAGTGAAGATCTCTATCAGACGGTCCAGATCTATTAACGCATGTTCCGTCAATGCCGAATTCGATTTTTCTAGGGAAGCATTAATGACTGAACCTTTCTGTGATTAAAAACTAAAAACATCTTTTGAGAAGAATAAAGCGTATTTTCTCTTCCTGGTCAAAACATCCGTCCAAGGTTCTTGGGGCTGTTTATTTATTTTTTATTTTTTATCCGTAGCATATTTGGAAAAAAAATTCAGTTGTGACCATTAATTTTTTTTTTTAATATAAAAACGATAGTATTGTTAGCGTTTCGAATCTAGCGGAATGCTATGACGACATTTCGTCATAATAAAATTTATGAATATTCATTCAGTGTTTCATAAACAAGGCATTACTAGTTAGGAACGGAATTAAAAAAATTTAATTAGAGAATAAAACTTAAAATATACAATGTATGATTTGGAATTTTAATTTAAGTAGCGATAATCACAATTACAATTGTACTAATTTACAAGAACACATTTGACATTTGGGAGGAGAGTTGAACTATATAATTTTTTTTTAAATCAATTAAATTTTAATGTACATGATTTAAAAAAAAAAATAATCATTTATGTATCCACGCTACAGTACCCGCGCTACAGTAACTGGATTTAGAGGAATAATGTATTATGGTCCCAACTAATTATATTGTGTCCACTAATTATTATTCTAAAATGATATTATATAGACTCAACTAATTATTATTCTAAAATTCTAGTAGCACCCTTTCAAAACCTCGACACTAATTCTGCGTCAACATTTCTCTAACAAAAATAGTTGACCTCATAAAAATAAATATTTCAGTGCATAAATATAAATACTTTCAATACTTAGATATTAATACTTTTAGTGTCATATGTAAAAAGAGAAGGGATCCAATTACAACATTATGACAGTTTAGGTCACCACAAGCAGTTATGTAAAAATTACAACATTGTTTACTATATAGATATAAATACTTGTGTTCTTTAAACTATATATTTCAAGATTTGACTATTAATATTAAAAAAAAGTTATAGATCTGGAACGGTTACGGTCCCCACAAGCAATTATGGCAGTTTCGGTGAGGATACGACATCAGAAATTTAAAAAAAAATATGCGGGTAGATTATTTAAAAATATTTAATTTATCATTTACATTATTTACTATATAGATATAAATATTTGTGTTCTTTGGACTACATACTTCAAGATTTGACTATTAATATTAAAAAAAATTACATATCTTAAGTGCAATTATAGCAGTTCGGTCCCCACAAACAGTTATGACAATTTAAATGCAGATACTGTATGAATACTGTAGCACGGATACTCGTATCAGCTTTCTTAAAAAAATATAGGGGTGAAACACTCCTTAATTTGGCTTTCGATTTGCCTCTATTGTTAGTGAGTTCAGATTCAAGCAGGTAACTGATTTAGTAGAATAAGATATGAACTGTTTATTTTATCCTTACACAAATCTCGACGATCCTCGTATATCTAAGACAAACTTGAATCGCTCGGCTGGGATTAATTGAGGTGTATGGTACTTGACTGGGTACCCATTCGTTGATAGTGCTTCGTCGGGTCCAAAATGCTAGAGTATGTGTTGAGTGGATTGAGAATAGGTTATTTTTGGAGTTATACTATTTGGAATAGTCTATTCAGTATTTGGTTGAAATAAAATAGCTGAATTGTCTATTCAGTATTTGATTGGAATAAAATAGCTAAAATTGAAAATTCAAACTTTTTTTCTTACTAAAATAAATTATTTCTAAAAATTTTGAGAGTTGACATTTCTCATAAGAAAAACACGAACTATTTTTTATTTAGTGTTTTGTCTTGTTTTGCCTCCTTCTAGAATACTATTATTGTTGCAAACAAAAATATTTTTTATTAATGACATAACTATTTTTTTTAATGTTACATATTAAAAAAATCTTGTCTTGAAGTCCGTATTTATTCCATAAGAAGAAGGGTACTTTATGATCTACTGATCTAAATAAACTGACCGGATATAATAGTTTATGAGTGAGTCTATGATACTATGTATATCACAGGTTGGTTTATAATACGGCTTAATATTCGAATTTTTTAAATTCTAACAATTGATTCGAGCCGTTCATCTTGTTCTCCATATAAATATGTATTTGGAGACCGAATTTTACATTTTTTTTGAAAATTTTTTACTATTTTTTTAGATATTTAGAAAATCACTTGATTTGAGACTTCTGGGCCATCTAAAAACAGTGATTTTCAATAAATTTAAAAAAATAGTAAACAAATTTCAAAAAATGTAAAATTTGGTCTCCAAACACATATTAATATGGAGAATAAGATAAATTGTTCGGATCAACCGTTAAGATTTTAAAAAGTCAAATATTGAGCCGTATTACGGGCCAAATCGTAATATACCATAAACTCACTCATAGTTTATTTTGTATAATTAAATTCAATTGTTATAGATTGGACGGTCTTATATTATTGTCCGTTGATAACAGTGTTCCAGATTTCATACTTAAAAAATAAAACAAAATTAATATTTAATAAGAACCCCAATTCTCACTTGTGCTTCACCGACAAACAACCTCGCTGAATTTGAGAAAATAACACCAAAAAAAGGATTGACCAAACGGCCGTTGATGATGGGGCCCGCTGCGCAGCCCTCTTTGTTCGTTCAGGTTCAATCTTGTTTTCGTATCTACATTAGCTTGGAGGTTAATTGTATTTTATTTTGCTGGTTTGACTAGGCTTGAGTGCATTTTTAAATTTGTCCTTATTGTAAGGAATACAATTTTATTTTGTATTGTCCAACAAACTAGAAAAATTGTCAGCTTTATACTAAGATATTTTTAATTTAGAAAAAAAGAAAATATTTCTGTTGAAAAGGGAAGGGCGGGGTGAAATTTCGAAAAATAGTCTAAAGCAAAAAGCAATCTCACACAACAGCTACACGGGTAAAAAAAAAAGTGCTCACGTCTGACTAACGGTGTGAGTCCACTTTTCTAACTCACATCCGCATTAATTAATAATGAAGTAGAATTGCGGCGGAACTAAAAAAATTTAAATTGAGTAGTAGGGAGAATTAAAACTTAAAATATGCAGTTAGTAAAATTTGAAATCGAAACTTCATACTAACAAAATATATTTTGTTCTAACTATTATCAGACTACTACATGTACAAAATCTAATATTTTATGAGAGAATTGAATAATATAAAAAAATAAAAAATAAAAAAATCCAATTAAACTTCAATATATATTATTAAAAATCAAAATCATGAAGTGGCTTGATAGATCCACCTCTGGGGTAGAGTACTTTTTTTAAATTAAACTTTGTTCTTCTATTTCCAGCAAGAAAGGGTTTCCTTTTTTCTAAATAAGAAAATAATCTTATTCTAATTGGAGCTGTTTGTCAACCCTTTATTCTAGCACCATTCAGACATTTCACGTTGAAGGGGCTGTTAAATGCAAATTTACTATTTAGTATTTGTTAGAATATTATTGTTTTTCTATTTCAAGGAAAAGTTAAGAGTAGATAAAAAGAGGACTGGTAATTTATTTTTTGCTTTTAAACACACACTGTTTAAGACAGTATTCTTCTATCATTTTTTGCAACTAACACGTTCTTACAATTTCATCATATTCTTTGAACTACTATTATCGGAGTACTAATCAATAATTTACCAAATGCGTGCATCTATTATAAGTTTATAATTAGTATCATGCCCGTGCATTAGCGGAAACATATTATATGAGAAAAAAAACATAATAAGTTGATATATTTTCATAGAAAAAAAAAAAGGAACATATTAATCTCAACTGTCTAAATTACATTGCCAAAAGAGAAAAAGTTATTGAAAAACATACAAGTAACAACTACTTAATTTAAATCATTCATAACTTCTAATTTAAAATAGAAAAGACATCTACCAACCCACCTTTTGCAAGCAAGTAAATAGAAAAAGACAAGGGGCCTATTCGTGACTTTCTCCCTTTTGTCCTAACAGCTCCTTCTCCTTTTACAGGCAAATATGGTAATGCTTGAGAAATTGAATTAAAATTATAGTAAAGAATGGCAGTATAAAAGCTAACTAAACCATAATTAAGATCCTAATTAAGCTATTGAGGAAGTAAAAAGTAGCATGAAACAATTGATAAATAAATAAAAAGTTTAGAAATAAGTACAAACCTTCTAATTTTAGAGCCTAAACAATATAATGAAGAATGTGTTATCCCATCAATTCTTACATCTTTCAACAAATAAGAAATTTTCAGTTTAACAGTTCAAGTAAAGTGCCATTAGAATTTTAACATACCTTCAAAGTACCATTTATTGGAAAAGGTCCTCTGTTGTTTGTTCTAGAAGCACAGAAAGAATGGACACCTAAATCAAAACAGCCAAAAAATTATTTATATTCTAATAAGGCTAGATGATCATCAACACATGTGAATCCCTTTATTAACTTTCTTATTAATTTTCAGAAATTGAGATTGATTGGCATATTCTAATTAATTAATTAAAAGAAAAATAATATATCTACTCTAAATACAAATGCTTATTGATTTTTAACATGTCATAGCAATTCTAGAAGAATATGAGAAGGATGTTAAGAATAATAAACATGTTATCTAAATGGATTATTTGGACTGGTACAAGACATGGAAGACTGGTACAGTACTATTTTCAAACTGGTATAAGACCAAGAAGGTTGGTAAAGAAGATTTGTACGCTACTGTTTTTATTTTTATTTTTTATTTTTTAACATTTCATATATATTTATAAGCATGAAATTGAGATCAAAACTTAGAACCCTATTCTTTCATTATTTGAAAATAAGAATGCTATGTGTATACAACAAAATCTCTTGAATCTATGTGTACTGTATAGATTATTCAACATCAAATTTTTGGAAGACAATCGCAGGATACCTGAAAGTTAAGTATTTTTAGTTTTTAACAACTCCTTACACATAGCTCCATTGTTCTTATCTATTTACATTTCTTTTTACTATGATTTCTAACAATAAGCTTGTTTATTTTAGAATCACTAAATGCTATGCATGAGATCAACTTGTGCTGGTCATTGCACTTTCATATTTTATGTTTTGCCTATTTATATGTGCATTCTTCAAATGATTTAAAAAAAAAAATGCACCTATTGATTTGTAACAATAATTAGTGCATATAATTTTGTATAAATCTACATCTCATGAACACCATCTATCCAAAAATCTAGATTCATATTTACAAAAAAAATGAGAATATCTAATTCTTTACAAATACTATAACAATCAGATTATCTCATCCTTTACACACGAGCCACAAGTAACACCCTATTAAACATGTACCGGTACCAGTTATTATCAAAATCATATGAAAAAATGGGTCATGAGAAAAACTTCGCTTATGACAAATTTATCTTGCAAGCCGTTTTGTGGAGGCGGGCTGCCACTACTGGGGCCTAATTGCCAAATGCTAGAGAGTTTTTTTTTTTTTTTTGGTATGATTATAAGATACTGATATCATGAGGAACGGTAACGGATACACGTGGTACTAATGTTTAGTTTGCTTTTGTTGGTAATATATATCTCAAATTGGTTGTTGTATATCCTATGGATATAATATGAAATTGGTGGCTCCAGCAAGCAATTTTCACAAAGAGAAATAAAATACTTTATTTAAAGAAACAAAGTTTACAGTGTCACACCATTAATTAAGTCCAATCTGTCAATAGATGCAAATCTGAATTTAAGCTCCAAAATGATAACACAATTCCACAAAATATCCCTAGAATGAAACGACTAATTGCGTAAATAGAACAAAAATTAGACAAAATCTTTAACATTTCAAAGATAATAGCTACAGTGCCTCTGGGGATTATTTTAATAATCCAATTTGTAAGCTCCCATTCCTTTAGTTGGAGGGATAGAGAGCAAGATGGGGCCACGGTAAAATATAGAAACAAAAAATAAAATAAATAAGGAAATAAAGAAAAAATCGATTTCCAATCAACATAGAAACGAAGAAGAGAACAAAGAAATAAAAAAACTGAAGGTAGACTCTGCTCAATTGAAAAGGAAGAAATAAAGAAACAGAGAAATAAGAAAATAAGAAATATATGTCTAAATTTCAAAGTCTGCTCAATTTTAATTGTAATGTATCGTGTGACAGTATGTGTGATGAGCATGTTTTTAACAAAATTAAGCTTCTATACATAAAACATATGTATTTAATCAAAATAAGACAGATTATGTGATTAAAGAGTTGAGATTAAATTTGAAATTTCATCTTTCAATCGTAACCGTTGGCGGATTGGATACGCTTAATAGTATAATGTAGATACAGGATCACAATTGCACAGCCAATAAGGCAACAAAATTTACGGACAACACACATGAAACCTGGTCTATGATTTATTTTTTCTTTTGAAAATTAATAAAAAAAGAAAAGAAATTTTGTATGATTTTTTTTTTTAATATACTTAATATGATAGAATTCGCAGCACTGCTACATGTTTTTTAGCTTAGATATTTTGTAAAAACAAATCGAAATGAATGTCAGAAAAATTCAAATGAACCGTAGTAATTGCTTCTTTCATATCATGTATAAAGGAAGACAATTGTACTTGTAACGGAAATATATGTTAGTTATCAAAAATAAAAAGAATATTTTATGGATGACTTGTCCTGTAAATTTGTGTATTAGAAACTATTAGTATTTGCATTAATAGAAATGAGGAAATAGAAAGCCAATTTTGGTTGAATTTTAACACATATACTACAATATCTTGGTGAAATTTTGATCTTTCTGATAACACAAAATGAACAATATTAAAAAATACTGTGTGGTTGTAAGATAGTGATTTTCTCTGCATTTGGAAAAGAGCAAAGGTAATATTAATTACTCATCAAATATTAATTTTACTTCTATCATCTTGGATCAGTTGAGATTTGAATTCATTTTATTCTTCTGTTAACATTATAAATTTAACGAGAAGATAATTAAGTTTGTACTTTTATTGTAAGTTGTAAAATATTTCCATTAACACTTTGCGTTTGGATGCACTCTAGAATAGCGAGAATAGCTACTGTTGAGAATAATAGATTAAGAATAGCTACTGTTTGAAAATAGCGCTAACTCAAAGCTATTCGGAATAGCTAAAATGTTATTTGAATGCACTCTTTGAAATAGAGTTTGGAGGGAATGAATAAAGTAATAATTTTTGTGCAACTACCTTCTAATCTTTAATTATTATTTGTTGAAAATATTTGAAGCATCTTTTTAGCTAATTTAATACATCAACGTAATTAAAAATATGAAATTCATCTAAGAGCAGTTAAAAAATATTTAAATCATTTTTTTATTCAATATGTATATTGTTGAAGATAAAAAAAAATATTACAAATATCTAAGTAGTAATTAACCAGGAGCAATTAGGAGCAACGAAATAAAGGACATCACTTGCAAGCAATCCTAACCACATGCAAGTTGAGTCGTGGGAAACTATTGAAACAGAGCTCGAGTTGAAAAAACAAAATTTCTGCCATAATTAAAAGAAAATATGTTGAAAAAGAAAAGAAAGCTGGCTGGACCTTTCATGGGGTTTAGAGCTCTCTAGAGCACCTTTCATGGTGTTCTTATTAGTCTGTTTAGAGCCGATTGGAGCAATATTGCAAAAATCGACCTTTCATGGGGTTTTAGCGAGTTTGACCTTTCACCTATACCTAGAAAACTACAATGCCAGCGCCGGCTCTTATCTAAACAAACTTAAGTAAAAGAAAGCAAGTTCAACACCGAGCAAATAAAGCAAAAGAAAATCGCAAAGAGGACCATTGTCGTCTTCGCACTTCAAGTGGTGAAGTGCGGTTCTCAGACCACCATCCTCGCACCTCAACAAATCAGATCTCTATCTACTCCTTGTTACGCCGAGAAGATAGTTTTGTAGATTGATTCCTGCAATCTAGAGACACAAAATCGTAGATCTATGGAGAAATAATTTTTTGGGGAGAAAGGAGCTGTTGCGTTTTTTCCATGGAGAAGTAACTTTTTGGAGAGAGAGGAGCAGTTGAGGAAATGAATAAAATAAGGACGAAAAAGCTATTTTTTAACCAATATTCGCTAACCTAGATTCTTCAAATTCGCTATTCCAACTCTCAGCTGTGTTAGTGGAACAGCGCTATTCAGAGCTATTCTGAATAGCTCAAAAGTTGTTTGGATTGAGATACATTCAGAATAGCTTGCTATTTTGAGAACAAGACTATTCTCACACCACCCAAACGTAAATACAAGTTACATGCATGAGCTAAAAAGGAGAGTCAAAATAAGAAAAACAAAAAACAAAAAACAAAAAACAAAAACACAAAATTACACAGAAATAACGAATTCCTTATATAATATTTTCTTACAAATAGTAAGTCTAGAAGTACACTATTTAATTATTTTATATAATAATTTTGGAGAGACCAGTCTTTCCTCTAGTAATAAAAACAATGTTCTGTGTGAAGAAAGTCGCATATTTCAAATTAAAAAGAAAAATACTTTTATAAATATTAAATAATTGAGTAGCATGACTCCTAACTAAAAAAAAAAAAATCTCTGCAGAGGAGTTACGATTGGCAATCGACCAATATATGTCCATTGTCTGATCCAAATCATCCTATTCATGCCAAAATTGGACCAAGCCATCGAACCAATTTTGATCCGATCATATTGAGCACACATTATTATTTGAGAAGAAAAAGATTGGATCCTAGGAATTGAGGATGGAATGAGGTTGCATCCGGACTCTTCTCTTTTGCATGAATGTTGGCATAAAATTAGCGTTATGGCGGTATTTTCTTCGATATTTGAACTGATATGATGTTGTGTTAGAGTTGTTCGATTCACATTAAAATTCATGCGAATTTCATTATCATGAATTTGAAAATTGTCTGCATGAATTGTGATGCGGATCAAACGAATTTAGTCTGATGCTCATTAAGCCACCCCGCTTTCTTCTCTTTGACAACATGCGAGAATGTAGCGCCTATCACTAGCAGTGGCGGATCATAGTTGATGCTGGAGGTTGCTAAGCCACTTCCAGATTTTTCAATATTTTTTAACCAAGTACAAAGAAACTCTTATGATTTTTATTTTTTACATGTGTTATAATAACTAAAAAGGACTTGGATGTAAACTTTAATACTCAAAATCATGGACTGGACTTCCTATGTCTATTTGGGCTGTTTGATTTTCGTGTGTGCACAGTGAAAAGGAAAAAAAAATAACATTTTCAATTTGGAATGGTCAATACTTGAAAGGAAGAAAATAGTGCCCGATCCAATAAAAAAAAATGTGCAAAAAAGACAATCAATTTGCTATTTCCCTCCATTCTCCTGTAATGAAATCCGTTGTTTTCTCTTTTCATGAACAGTAACCTTCCTATCTCTGTTTTTCCGAATCCAACCATTCAATTTTTTCGGAAACGAATCTCAAAGCAATTTTTTTTCAAAACTTTTCTGTGCACGTATCTCGGAACAATTCAATAACTGAATATGGAAAAACAAGAATAGCAGGGTTACTGTTTATACACGAGAATAACAGCAGATTTTGATCCCATTCTCCACCGTTATTGTGCGAAACAAAACAACAAAAAGAAAAAAACTCTCCTGGTTACTAGTTCGGCAGTTCGGCAGTTCTCACCGGAAGCAGTGCGGCACCGATTGTGTGAAATTTTAAAAATTCTCATAATTTCAAATCAGTTCACTATTAAATTGAGGTCTGTGTTTGTCTGTATCTTCATCTACTAATGAGCTCTGAGTCTCTTTTTGTTAATTTAAAGCTGTGAGTCGCTTTTTGCAATGAGCTTCGTCCTCTTTCATAATGAGCACAAAGAGAAATAGTGAATTAAAGAATTAACAAATACCTTCATATTCTTGTTGCAATGAGTTGAAAAACAAGCTTAGCCAAACCAAGCCGAGCTGAGTCAAGCTTGAACTCACCAATAATGAGTTGAGTCAGAATCTAACGAACTAATTACAAGTATTTTTCAAGTCGATCTCGAACGAGCCACAAACAAACCATCTCAACCCAAACTCGTGTTGAAGGAAAATAAATATGTTTTTGTTCATGGGCCGGGTGGATGGGCCTCACCTTAATATTAGGCGGTGCTTCCATCCTAGCTCAATCTGGCTCATCAAACATCTATCGGGTTGGACTAGTTATCGGATCGAATAAGTATGAATGAGCAGTATATTGTAGAATATGGTTACAGCTTTATAAATAAAGAAAATAAGATCTAAACTAGAGTGTTAATTGTTAACTAGGCTATTATCCTGAATACAACAGCCCGAGTTAGACGTTAGACTAAGTTTGTTAACAAACAACATTCTGTTAGATTGTGTAATAACTTCTCCATTGCTTTCTGAAACCGGAGGTGTCCAGTAGATTTGAAACGGCTAAGCAATTTGAAACGTTCCATCAATATCTGAAGATGTTTTCTCCGTTAACTAATTTTGTACGCTTTCTACATTTTTCTTCGTGGAATCCGTGGTTATTCACACTTCCACGGAGCCCCAACAGGCAACAGCGACGTCTTCGAGTCCCGTACGAAAGAAGCTGCTCCACGGCTGCCACGTGCTCGTTACTTTCGAAACGTTTGAATGCACGTTTGGCTGGTCCTGTTAGGTTGTTAAGCCCGGGCCATAAAATTTAGATTCGATAAAAAATTTAAATAGTGAGATAGGACAGCAGATTAGCAGCAGAGAGTTTGACGCAACGGAGCACTGCAAATGTTAATAATATAACTGAGGGTGTTTTCATACACTGAACTTAATTTTAAAATCTATGAATATAATTTTAAATGATAAATTTAAACGCAAATGAAATCAATTTATTTTATTAGTGATAAGTTTATATGTTAAATTTATGAATAAATTGAAATTTATAAATTTTACATATAAACACATTACTCATAAAGTAGATTGATTTTATCGGTTTGAATATATCACCTTAAATCATTTTGATAGAATTTAAAGTTAAACTCACCAAATAATTGGTGAGCTTAAGAAACACCCTAGTTCTCCTCCACTATTAATTCACCAAATAAAGTTTGAATGCCAAAATATATCCTAGAAGAAAGATTTCAGAGTATAAAGTTATATCATGAAATCAAGTTTAACTATTCTTCATATTAAAATTAATGATTTAAAAATTAAATCAACATTATTTAATAATAATATGAGAAATTAAACATTACATTGCTTCAAAACTTGGTATTTCTACTATAGATGTTTGTTGATACCCCTTTCCACCATAGACTCTCTAGATGGAAAATAAAACAATACTCATTTTTGTGAAATATACGCTAATTATCTCCTATGAAGTTGAATTGTACGATTTCAATAATTAGCAGCACCATATCTACTAAATCTCCTCATTAGAGAGACTAAAGGGGTCATTTTAAACCGAAATGTTTATATTTACCATTCAAGAAAAAAAAGATAAACCAATAAAACCACGATTTGGTGAGAATTCTACTTTAATCATGGACGCAATGACAAATTGTGGCCACCAAAAGAAACCAATACAGTGCTGAAATTGAGTACGAACCAATACATTTCTCCACTTTTTGGTGGATGTAATGACAAATTGCTGCCACCAAAAAAGTGGTTGCCACAACATATTGCGTCCATGATAAATATGGAATTCTTACGAAATCATGATTTATTGGTTTTTTTTTTAATGGTAAATATAAATTTTTTGGCATTTTAATTTATTGTTTTCAATGGTAAAAATATATCATTTAAAAAATAATATTTACGTGTAAATGTCATTTAATGTGTTATTTAAAAAATATTATTTGTCATTTAGTCTAAATTTTCTTATATAAATATATTATTTTGTATGACGTTTTTTTATTCTCTTATAATATTTTCATATTGTAGTGCACGAGTACGATACTAGTTTTATAATACGCAGTTACATTAAAACACTAACCACTCAATCATTTATTCAAAATCCAACTTGTTAAAGGAAGATTAGACGCACATAAGCATCTCCATCTACTTTCCCATTACCTTCTTTAATTATTTTGAATTTAGTACATACATCTTAATTACACACTCAAATCGTGATTAGTGAATTTTATTGTACTTCAAATGTATTAATTGAAACCTCCCTTCTTTTCTCGCCTTGTTGTGCTAATTAATTATAACAATTTTTTTAAAACCATAAGGATATGTTGAACATTTTATCTTTAACTACATACAATAACGAATTTGATTATTTGGTGACTTAATTCACCTCCCTTCTTTTAGACACTTTAACTCAAAATTCATGACTAACCACATCGCCTGCATTAACTCAAAAGAACATATTTTGAGTTAATGTATTTTGACCGTCTGATTGTAATGATCCCCCATAATCTAGAATTTTAAAGTTTATTGAACGGTTCCAGATACATTAACTCAAAAAATTTCTTTTTGAGTTATTGCAGAGGATACGCATTCTCGGTTGGGTACCCATAGCAATGCCAAAAACGGAGATCCTACAAGACGTAAGCTTGTCAGCACCACAAAAAGATTCAAGTGGACCCCACTCGGATCTAATTCTCCCTCAAATAATATATCAACCGTCCTTACACTAAGATCAAATCCGTACGAGATAATCTGAAATATATCATAGACTCCTAGTCAAGCTTGAATTCGGATCACCCAAATACAAATCGTTATTTAAATATAATACAAATTCCAAAATAGACACTTTACATTTACAATAGGCATCAGAATCGTTATTTAAGAGTCTTTTAATTACCTCGAAAAAAGAAAATAACAGTAAACTTGGAATAAAAGCTCTCTCGAGTAACAAAAGTGACTTTACTTTTCAAATCATTCTTTAATTTTTGGAGCCCAATATTGCAATAAATTTGCAAAAAATATCATACAAAATATAATGTGTAATTTTTAATAAAAAGGTTTTAAAAAATATCACCCTCTTCATTTTTCTGCAAGTTAATACAATTAGCCGATCAGGGAACATGTCATAGAATTTTTATTGATCTCCCATTGAACTACAGCTGCACTCCAGGTGTTACTAAACAATATTCTCTCCCTCTATTAGAACTGTTCTCCGTTCAGTACTTCCACATCACCCAATTGTACTCTCGCTCTAATGGAATCACGAGCTCTAGCTTCCTCTCCTCTCCACAAAATCCCGATATCACGGAAACAGAGAAAACCCCATACATTCCTTCTATCCACGAATAGTAAACAATTACCCATTTCCTGCTCCTACAAGCGATCAGTCGACAGAGAGTTAACCAGGCCCGTTGAATTGGGATGCAATGGCTCTGATAAGAGCTCGAAATTTGCAAATATCATAAAGAAGGCAGCGATTGGTTTTGCAGCTGCAGCGGCGATATCAATCAACGGCTGTGATTCGTCGGCCCTGGCTGAGTCTCTCACAATAGCTTTCCCTGCTTCAAGAGCTACTGAGGTATATCTTTCTCAACAGAATAAAATAGAGATGTATATTTTAACTGTCAGAAGAAATATAATTGTGCTTCTGTAAACTTGTCTTGAAGGGAATTTTGTGTGAAAATGCATGCTTCAGCTAGAATATGTTAATAGTTTGTTAAAAAAGAATCAGACTTATCTACAATCACTACCTGCTATTAAAAATATATATATTTTATAATAGGTGAACACAGTGCAAAGGACCTTGGTTGAAGCATGGGGGCTTATTCGTGAGACCTTTATTGATCCTACTTTCAACCATCAAGGTCTCATCAAATATTGTATCATGCTTTTAATTTCTTACTCTCCTGTTATTATTACCTGTTTCAAAATTTTAAAGTATACATATTGATATATGTACCTTTTTTGTGATGTAGACTGGGATTCAAAGCTTGAACAGACAATGGTTGAAATGTTTCCTTTAAAATCAGCTGATGCAGCTTATGGCAAAATTAGTGGAATGCTTGCAAGTCTGGGTGACCCTTTTACTAGAATTATTAGCCCAAAGGTAACTCCAACTTCAAATATCATTAATATGGATCCGTCTTGTATGGTACCAGGTGTATTACAATCATTTTAATGAACAACTAGGCTTAGTTGAGGTTTGAAAATAAAATTTGGATGAAAAAGACCTAATCTGAGTCGCACTAAATTGAAACCATGTTTATTAGTTCTGGGGCTGTCAGATTCTAGTATGTATTGGTAGAGTTGGGTGTTAATTATTCTGGTTTTCTTTGATTTGCAGGAATACCAAAGTTTCAGAATAGGGAGTGATGGGAATTTGCAAGGAGTTGGCATCTTTATAAATACTGAACCAACTTCTGGGCACTTGGTATGTAAAAGAAAACAAAGGAATGAAAGAAAATGTTATTTTTCCTGATCAAGTAAATTTTTAAGAAATATTTTTATGTTTCTTTAATTGATGTTCAGGTAGTCTTGTCTTGCATTGAGGGGAGTCCAGCTGACCGTGCTGGCATTCACGAGGGAGATGAGATTGTTGAAATCAATGGTACCAAATACCTTTCTTTTTGCTACCAATATATTGTAACTGGTTGTACGCTTTTGTACTAAGGAACTGATACTTGACATTTGCTTCCTTCACAGTAACAAATGATATATGTTTTCTTTTGCTTGTTGCAAATTTTCTTTTACTATATATTATTTAAATAGGTGTTGTTGCCCAGCTTTACTGGTTCAGTACTAAAATGAGAGGATATTACAATTTTTATTTTATTAAGTAATTCCCATAATTTTTTCTTTTCTTTTAAAATAGGGGAGAGTGTGTCCGGATTAAATGGAGAACTTGCAGCTCAAAAACTGAGAGGTCGTGTTGGGACCACTGTCACAGTGAAACTTGTAAGTGTGGATTTCAGTCATTTAATGCAAGGGTCATGTTTTTTACCATTTT
The DNA here is from genome assembly GCA_033356055.1 of Carex pumila. NCBI lineage: Eukaryota > Viridiplantae > Streptophyta > Magnoliopsida > Poales > Cyperaceae > Carex > Carex pumila. Next base: position 194,318 of record JARJHM010000372.1, read on the forward strand.
GGAGCATACTACATTTTTTGCCATTTTGTGGGTAAACTGACTAAGTTGGGTTAGCTGTTGATTGCAGATTTTGCAGGGGTGGTAACCAGAAAATTGAGGTTGTGTGTGTGTGTGTGTGTGTGCTGGATAAACAAGTATGTTGTAATTTTTATTTATGAAGGGAGCTAAATTATAATTATTAAAGGGTTCAAATGAAAATTTTCAATTTATAGGGGGTGCTTAGCACCCCTTTCTATATGACTCCATCCGCCCCTGCAATTGTATAGTTTGTACAACCCTGTAGTTTGTGTGTACTATGAGAGTGTAGTATCATTCTTTCGATTTTCCAACTAGTAACTTACAGCTCAGCAGGGTCGTAATTTTTCAACCGTGCAATTTCTCTGTGTTTCAGGTGTCTGAACGAGGAGATGATAAGAATGATCATTTACAAAGAGAGGTAGGCTTCTCCTCGACCATTGCATTTTACTTTTTTCATTGATTTATTTATGTATTTATCTTTCTGACGTTATGGTTCCAATTTTGCAAATATAGTATGACTTAATAATAACATGCTGGCTGAAAAAAATCTCAGAAAGAACTCCACTTTACACTTTATAGGTTAAAATTCCAAGAGAGGTGATCAGGCTTTCACCACTTTCCAGCACAATCATCTCTCATCAATTGAATGATGGCCACGTGGCAAAGACCGGATATGTTAGGCTTTCTGCATTTTCTCAGGTATCCTTTCCATCTGCTTCAATTTCAGCTAATATGCACCAGCAAGGGTCCCTCAATTCTTTTTGGGTCATAATTGAACCCATCTGAGCTCTCAGTTATGCAAATTGGGTCTCAATTAACTCAATTGAAGCAATTTGCTGTTTCTATACTGCGAGTAAATTTCCACTTTTCTCCATTGGCTCAACCTAGCCATAGTTTATTGTCAGTAGTGCAAATGAGCATAAATAAAAAAAAAATGATGGTAGAAACTTAAATCAAGCCAGTATGCATCCTGACTGGTACATTTTGGAAAGGAACTTAATACCAAAATGCATTTATGTTATACATACAATCCTTTGCAGGTTCTCGCATGTTTTCCCGCTTATAAATTCTCTCCTGCTCGTAAATTTAGATCTAGATTTGTTATTTAAACAATTGCATAATGTTTTGGGATATGTAATGCGAGATGATATAATCACTATTCAATCTCATAAAAATAATCTTAGTCACCTTTTTGGCATTTCGTATTCAGACAAGGTGTGAAAATGGTTAACTTTTTTTCAGATTAAATTATATTATATTGGAGTCTAACTTTAGTTCACCTATTACTATAGAATACATCACTGAACATGTAACGTTTCTGTAAATCAGACAGCTGCATCTGAAATGGAGAATGTAATAACAGAAATGGAGAACCAAGGCGTCCAATCATACATCCTAGATCTGCGCAACAACCCAGTTTGTTCTCATCTTTCTTTTGGAATTTATTATTTTCTTAATTTTTTATCTTTTTTTACAAATCGCAGCAAATTATTACTGAGTTACAAGTGACCCCAAATTTCTGATATTTGATTAAAAGTAATGTCTCTGAAACTTATGCAATACTAGGTTAGAGATCACCTTGGATTTTTCATTTTAACTCAATCATACATCTCAAGGAACCAATATCTAAAATTCTAAATTTGCTTACCTTGATTACGGGATAGGGGCAAGATTGGCAATTATTCGTGGGTTTCCATTTTTGGCCTCACTAAACTAACAGTTTGATGTTATTTACTGAAAGTATAGAAAGACTTGTTAGTTGCATATGCCATAAATATTGGGTGCTATCACAAATGACAAAATATTGGATTAAAACAAAAAGGGAATATTTCCTCTAGGAAGCTTGTATGCTTAATTTCAGATTATATTTTATGAAGGGTGGATTGGTAAAAGCTGGGCTGGATGTTGCACAAATATGGTTAGATGGAGATGAAACCCTTGTGAACACAGTAGATAGAGATGGAAACATGCTGCCAATTAGTTTGGTCGAAAGCCATGCTTTGACACATGACCCTCTTGTAGTGCTAGTAAGTTTTTAACTTTTTTTGGCTCTATTAAGATTCTTCATTTCACTATATTTATTTAATTTAAAATGTAAATAATTACATTCTTCAGATGTTCGAGGATGATACTAGCTTCTCTTTCAGTTTCCTCCCCTTTCTGTTCTTTTTTTTCTTTTTCTTTTCTAATAAGTTGATCATTTAAATTTGGAGTTCCTAATAGGATTAGTGTCGATAACAATAGAGAACAGATAAATGTATAAAAATTAGAAATAAAAGAAATCAAATGCAGGTGAATGAGGGGAGTGCTAGTGCAAGTGAAATTCTGGCAGGAGCATTACATGATAATGGTCGCGCAATTCTTGTTGGACATAAAACCTTTGGCAAAGGAAAAATTCAGGTACTCCTTTCTTCATCTTAGTGTTTTGTCTATAATATATGTTGATCTAAGCTTTGGTGCCAGTTCTGCTGTCACTCTTTTTAATCAATTGGCCTATTTGTTGCAATATCTTTAAAATTATTCATGAAGAACTTTTCTCATATGTATCTTGACTTGACAAGCATCCCTTAAATGATGTCCTTGCAGAGTGTGACAGAATTGAATGATGGATCAGCCTTATTCATCACAGTCGCGAAATACTTATCACCTTCACTACACGAAATCGATCAGGTCGGCATAGCACCTGACATACAGTGCAATCCTGATGCACTAAATGCTGTTGTGCCTTTTCAATCAAAGGATAAAACCAAGGCGTCTTCCCTGGAAATGGATTCTTGCATCATGGTGGCAGAGCATGAACTCGAAGTGCAACAATCGAAAGGATCCGCTTCATAAGCTCAAAAGTCGATGTTAGTAAACCCAAACCTGTGTATAATTTAGCAATTTAGCGCTTGTTCAGATATAGCATGAACGGCTCAGTGTGTATAAATTTAAGTACGTCATTTCTCTATGAGGTCTGACAAGAATTGACAGATGTGAAGTATATAGTCAAAGCATGGTCAGTCTAATTAAAAGGTATACATATAGATATACATCGATTTCATGTATTATCAGAAAATGAAGAGAAGTTACTGCAATAATATATAACATTGATGCACAACCCAAAGTGATTCCTCCATAGATTTTTTTTTTATCATTGTTAGTACTTAATCAGGTGTCGTAGTTTTATTTATCAATTTATGACATGAACAGCTTAGTTTTGTATGTTTAGCTGGTGATAATGTGGGCGTAAGTCAATATGTGTTTAAAGAAAAGTGTTTGCTGTGTTGACTCAGCGAATAGCCAATCTCATCTCACATGGACGGCCGAAATTTTTATTCATAGGAAAATAAAAAATAGGAAATGTAATGTGGGAATTTAAAAAATGGAAAGGTAGAAATGAGTCATGGCTTCGCATATCTCAAACCAGAAAAAAAAATGAAAAAAAAATAAAAATCCATCCAAATTAGAAAAGAAAAAATGAGCTGTCATGATCCATCACAACTAAAGAAATGACTATTTTTTTCAAAAAAAATTACTTTACAAATTTCTTTACTTCTGATGAAAATTTTATCTATTAGTTATGCATCTGGAATGGGCCATGGTGGTCCAGTTTTTTTTTTGCTTTTTTCTGGTTTGGATGAGTCATGGCGTCCCATGAAATTTTTTTTTTTTGTGTACTTTTTCATAGTTTGAGATGTTTTATGGCATCCCGTATGGACGCTGTGAGTCTTAGCTGCCTTCTTATTTTTGAATTTTTCATACAATATTTTCTAATTTCTATTTTTTATTTTTTCCATTTTCTTATGAATAAAAATTTTGGCATTGACGGTCGCTGAACTAAGCTCGCATTCAGTCATAAAAATTGCAGTACTAGACAATAACAATACAAAACAAAAAGTACATAATGACATTCTATAAATTACAAAAATGTTCAAATTTAAAAATTTGAACAATAATTTTTAACATATGACGAGCAATACTATACATAGTAATTAGCAAAATTACAAATTAAAAAATAATCTATAAAACTAACAAAATTAACAGTACATTCTAACTTGAGTTTGTAACAAGCGGGTTGGGTTCAATTCAAATTCAATTTGTGAGCTAAACGAGCTAAACGGCTCTAGTCCGTTCCAATTTGAAATGATTCCGTGAAAACTGTTAGTGAATTGAATCCGAGTTGATTATGATGACATAAGTAATTTAGATAATGGGAACTAGATAATAAAATGTAAAAATAAATAATGTAGGAGATGAAATTTAAACACTAGAAAATTTAGATAATGAGAGTTGAAAAGTAAAATGTAAAAATATATAATATAGGAGGTGAAATTTGAATTCAAATTCTTTCACGTGACCAAAATAAAAACAGAAACCAGAATTATGTATATTAAAGAAGAGAAAAGGTTGCACTGGATAACTTAGTATTTTTTTTTTTAAGGTTGGTTTAGAAATCCAACAGATATATTAATAAAAAGAGGTTATTTATAAAGCCTACTCTCTAAGGTTCTGTTCGGCGTATTACTATTTACGTGGGAAAAAAAAATTCATTCAGACTTAATTTTGTTTTCCCATATAAACAGTAATTTTCAGTTCCTATTCCTATTTCTATTCCCAATAGGAATACCGAAAAGGCCCTAATATAATACAAGCTAAGGTAACTTAGTATTAAAACTTTTAATACATCTTGTTCATTGAGTAAAATGAACGGCATATTAAACTTAATTTGTTTGCCAGATCCATCTTTCTCATTTTCCTTCGACATTCAGGGCATTTTTTTTTTCCTGTCTCATATTTAACTTTCTTCTTAGTTCTTCGAAAATTGACGACAGTTGAACTGGATCGGTCTAAAATTGCCCAAGCTAATGCTGATTCTTCTGATTTTAGACCGATTTCGCTGAGTTTCGGGAAAGAAATCGCTCAACCGTGTAAATCGGATAGAAACTGGATTGCCTCCGACTAATTCTGATCCGACTAAGCTGATTTTCGAGCCATAGTTTGAAATTGAATTGAGTTGCGTTGTGAGGCCTGATAGGGTAGGGCAATTTGATTTTTAGAATAAAACAAGAACCCAGTAATTTATGGAGGCTGATAATTAACCCCGCACCTCCCACCCCGCAATTAACCCCGCACAAAATGCCAAAAAACTTCAGCTGTCATTTTTTTTTTCATAAGGTATTAATACTTACGTACAAAAGTATTTATCTCTAAGAACGAAAGTATTTATCTCTAAGCACAAAAGTATTTAAGGGACCATGCAAGTTTTTTTCATGTAGGGTGGGGGGAATTTCAAATCACATGGGGAACCATGCACGTGTTTAGAGGTAGGTTTTTTTTATCTCATTTCAATCTCATCCACATTTCTCACAATCTATGAGAAATTTTGCAAATCTAAAACCACTAACGTTTTCTACGTAATTTTATCTTTCAAATGAGATCCATGATGACATACTTTCGAGCAAATCGTTATAGAAGTATTTATCTCTCATCATGCAAGTATTTATATCAATACTTGAAAGTATTTTTTTGCATATAATACTTATAATACTTGATATTAATACTTTCATATGTCAATATAAATACTTATAATACATGATATTAATACTTTCATATGTCAGTATAAATACTTATAATACTTGATATTAATACTTTCATATATCAGTATAAATACTTATATTAATTGATAGTAATACTTTCATATGTTTGTATAGGTATAAATACTTGCACGATGAGGGATAAATACTTCTGTAACGACTTATCCAAAAGTATGTCATCATGGATCTTGTTTGAAAGAGAAAATTACGTAGAAAATGTTCGTGATTTTAGATTCGCAAAATTTCTCATAAATTATGAGAAATGTGAATGAAATTGAAATGAGATAAAACTAATTTGGAAAGAGATAGAGTGGGGGGATGGTGGGGGGATGGAATGGGGGGGAGTAATATAATTGTTCGTAATTTATATCTGATAATTAATTTTTAGAATCCAGAGTCCTGATTCTACGTGTGACCGCACTGCTTTTTGTAAAATATAACCAAAAAAATAAAACTCTAAATAAGACTAGACCGGTTGGAATAAATCGGAACCGGATTGGTTTACAGTTTGGTTCACTATTTGGACTGAACATGCAATAGAACCAGATATATTTAATTAAACTAGCGGTTTTATAAAAAAAAAATGGAGTAAAAACAAACAAAAAAAAAAAAAACGGTTTTGTATTGGTTTTGTGTCCAATGCCATCTATTTTCAATTTTGAAAAGAAATTAGCAGCTTTTGAGAAAAAAAAAGTAAACAACTTTTTAGAAGAAAATGTAGAATCTAATATGTATTATTTTGTGGCTAACTGCATGCTGTCATTTATGTTTTGTAATATACTTTTGCAAACAATTATGTGTTTAAGAATTCAACATTTGTTGCAATATTTTTTTTTAAAACAAAATATTAATTTTAATGTGGATCATTAGAGGTTCACTTGATCACAAAAGCTAAATAATTTCTATATAGTTATTTAATTTTAATATGAAGTATAAAACTATAAAATTTCTTTGATGAAATAAAGTATTCATGATATTTTATTTTACTAATTCTAAGAATGAGTTCTACATTTGAGATACAATAAATATATTATTTTTCAATAAAAAATTATTATATATAATATACAAAGAGGAGGGATCAAGTTACAACAAGTATTATTTATATTTTCAAAGTCCAAATCGTCGATCCAAACCGTTAGATGTGATCTCTACAATAAAATGTGCTTGGAGACCAAATTTTACATTTTTTGAATTTTTTTTACTATTTATTAAGGTGGGTACAAAAACTAGTCAAATTTATACCATTGAATTTTGTACCCATCTTAATAAATAGTAAAAGAATTTCAAAAAATATAAAATTTGGTCTCCAAGCACATTTTATTGTAGAGATCACATCTAACGGTTTGGATCAACGAATTGGACTTTGAAAATGTAAATAATGCTTGTTATAACTTGTTGTAACTCAAAAAAAAGTTGTAACTTGATTCCTCCTCATATATAAATTTACTTTTATAGTACATTAACTACATTGTTTCAAATTTATTACATAAAATATAATTATTTATAATAATACTTATATTTTATAAATAAATACGCAAGTATTTAAAAAATTAGCAGTCAAACCGGTTGAACTATCAGTCTGACCAGTAAACTGTCAAACCGGAGCTTTACCGGGTTGACATCCGGTCCGATTCTGATAACATTGCTCGTGTCGGTAAAATATCTCATAATTGCATTTTGAACGTCGAATCAAAATTGGACGGTTAAGAAACTTTATGCGTAGTATGAACTATAAAGTATCTTATTTTGGAGTAAGACTACGATGCTATGGGTTGCATAGAGGGTATCTATGCAATGGTTCAATATTTGAGTTTTCAAAATCTTAACAGTCGATCCGAACTGTTCAACATAATCTTCATATGAATATGTACTTGCAAATCAAATTTTATATTTTTTAGAATTTTTTACTATTTTTTAGACAGGTAGAGAAATCAAATATCTGAATGGTGCATAATTTTTTAGATCAAGTGATTTTCTACTTATCTAAAAAAATAGTAAACAAATTCTAAAAAATATAAAATTTAGTTTGCAAGTACATATTCAAATGGAGATCATGTTGAACGGTTCAGATCGACTGTCAAAATTTTGAAAACTCAAATATTGAGCCATTGCATTGAGGTCTTCTATGCAACCCATAGCACAGTAGCCTTACTCCTTATTTTGAATTTTTGGTCGGATATATAGATGAAGACTCCGAAATGCAAATGAAACCCGTTATCTCCTCTGAGTCGCGCAACGCATCCTCGTGCCTTGGATCTTTACCGTTATGTTGGTCCAGCTCGAAAGATGAGCCGAGCATTTCTCAAATATTGGCGGACTCTGATTTTATGTCAATTTTTTAATAATAAATAGAAAATATATAATTACAATAATACCCTGATGAATACTGAATCACGAAAATATTCACAATAAATTCCCACTTAGCTTTTACAGGAACAATATCTCAATCAATCTTTACCGAAATTGAGATCGGACGGTTCAGACTACCCATCGGACAAGTTTGGGTCTAATGAGCATCGGACAAAACCCTCTCCCTTCATGAATGCGTATCCTCTGCATTAACTTAAAAGAAAATATTTTGAATTAATACATCTCGACCATTTGATATATTTTAAGATTCATACAAACTAAATTTGCACTAATATTAAAAAACTTCTATGTTATAGACAAGAGTCAAATTAACTCCATTTAAAATCAGATGATTGAGATTCATTAACTCAAAATGTTCTCTTTTGAGTTAATGCAGAGGATACACATTCCTCCCTTCATAGTACATAATATAATTATGTAAAGCAGAAGAAATAGCACATTAAAGCTAGCTCCGTTACAGAACATAACAGTTACATGCAATAAGACACGATACAGCATGATAGAGAAATCGCTATGGTCATGGCATACAAACAGTTACAAAATGCTAGTCATGTCAGTAGCGATTCGGAACAGACCGTTAGTTCTTGATTTGGCAGTAGAGATTTAAAGAATTTGGAAAAAAAAAAAAAAACTTGATCGCAGCGTACGTATTTGGCAGCGTGCAACTTGCGAATGAAAAATACTTGACAATGTAGACTGAAAACGTGAATTTTTTAGATTTTAACTGTATTAAAAATGTGCACCTAAATATCTACGTGTATCCAATAATGTGCACCTATATATCTATGTATGCTGATAAAAACTTAATCAAACTGTCACACCGTAACTCAGGAATTCTGAATTAAAGTGTGATCAATCTTGCCTCGTGCTTAATTAAATATTAAGCACACAAGACTAATCATAAATAATTAAATCAAACGGCAGCAGAAGCGAAATAAGATAAATATCAAGCATCAGTCACATAGCAAATAAATAAACATACACATACATAACATATAACTCGATCCATCTCGGATCCAAATAACACCATCTATAGAAGGGGATACATGATCTATCGAGCCCGTATATATGACACAGAAAATACGGGACTCGTAAACCTAATCGAAAGTCTAACTCTAGCTAATCAACGGTGTAGCCATCGGGGACAACTCCTGACTCCTCCTGCGACGGATCGCCAGATGCTGTACCTAAAACCCACGAAACAATTTATGGGTGAGCGACGAATCGCCCAGTATGTGACCCAGAATTATCCCCTCAGGGATCTTTTACGGTCAAAACACTTTTATTTATAAAATGAATACAATTAAAAATATGCACATGTGTGAACCTAACAACAACAACAACAACAACATCACCCCGTGCCGTGCCAATAGGATCAAAAAGATCCAAACAATATAATTCAAGTACTATGATCAGAGTGCAATGATATACATTGCCTAGTGACATCGAGCATTGCTCCACAAGATAATAGCACACTAGCCGATGGTTATATCCAATCCAATGTCTCATCTCACCTACGATTCATCACCCAAATATATTTCATAGGAGAAATCATACAATGCAGTCATAAAAAGTTAATCTCTTTACTCATGAGCAGAAGAGAACTCTACCATCCGGCCAGACTAATAGGACACCACACATGGATTCTACCCAAACCGGTGCTGGAACTCCGTACAAGATTCTACCCAAGACTCGCCGGTCTTGGAATCCCACACAAGATTCTACCCAACACTACCCGGTTTGGAATCTCGTTCTAGGCAAAGTAGCTCCTAATGTAGGGAAGGAATAAATTCCGAATCGTATCGTGCCACAGAACTCAAGATCGGAACAGCTCACGTCAAATAGTAAAATGATCGGAAAGAATACATATAATCAAGTTATACATATAATATAATCCGAAAGTCATCCAAAGATCAAGTGATCCTCAGCTCAGTGGCTGTCGGGCCGTTCCATGCTAAGTGACACCAAGACGGAACGAAGTTACTCGGTTCTGCTCAGCTCTCACCAATGCATGCATATGCACGTAAAATAATAATATAGTCTTCTACGAGAAGGAGACAACTAATAACCTAATTTAATCACACTATTCTTAAAATACAGTAAATTCGGATTTTCCAGGGTTTATGCAATTCTACCTACAGTGCAGAAAGGATAAACATGCTCTAAAGTTTTAATGCAACTACTTAAAAATAAAGTGCGGATGTCAGGTCAGATGGATCGACTGGTAAGAGTACGCCCACGAAAGAAAATAATTCTGATGTCCCACACCTGAGGGAGCTGGAGTCTTTGTCTCTAATAATCAGCGTGCTCCGCGTATGCTCCCAACTACGGGTCAGTCGAATCGGCCCACGGGTCGGACTTGTACGAAGTTAACTAATCTGTGATCACGTAATTTAAAGTAATTAAAATCTATGCTAATTTAATTCTAACCCTCGTTCCAATTATTGCACAAGTCGATTTCTCGATTATTTCTGTTTTATAAAATTACCGATTCAGTCAGTTGGACTGATCCGATTAGGCATATATTAATTAATTTCATGTTATCGAGCTTAGCATTAATATTAATTTATAAGTTCATCAACTATTGATCATTCACTTTGATCTAACTTAATCCTAATTAAATTTATATGCTAATGATTTAATTTGAAGATATATATTGCTTGTATAATTTCAAATGCCAAATTATTCGTAATAAAATAATTGTTCGAGAGTTACAATAAATTATACGTGTTTTTACTCAACTAATATATTTTAATTTTCCTATCTACTTGATTTATTTAAATCGGACTATAATTGATTTTAAATGGATCAAAATTCAATTTTGAAGTTAATTTATAATCAAAATCCCCAAGGCAAATAATTTAATAAAATATGCTAATTATATGATTATTGCGAAATTTATAATCCGTTTGAATATAGTTTAGCTATTTTATATTTTAGATGTATAATTCGTTTTATAAAGTTAGAAACGAAATCCTTAGTTAGTTTACATGTTTCTAATTGATTTACTCCTAAGTCGCGCAGTTCGTTATTTTTATAACTAATTTAATTTCTACGTTTAATTTAGCCATTTCGAATCTAAGCCCATAACGAATATTTTTCGTTGCCAATTAATTGTTCTTTATTAATTAGCAACGAATTTTTGTACAAGTTAAAAAAATGTTTAAAAAGAATTATTTTAACTTTAAAAAACCTTTTATTTTAGTTTAATGTGTTGGGTGTTTTAATTTGGTTTGTTTCGGAATCATACAGGTGTCCAATCGGGTTATTTTAGTATCTGCTCGAATTATGTTATGAGCTATCATCGAGGCATCAAGACCCTGGACGGTATAATCATTTCCCGAGCTAGTTCAAGTTTACGTAAGCATCCGATTTTAATTCGATTCCTTATAAAACTCAAACTTTAAAAGCCACGTTTTTATCCGATAATTACGTCATTTGGAAAAAACCCAAGTACCATAATTAATTAATCCTTTTAAAATTTGCCAAACCCATTTATACCAAGGCCTAAGCCTTGTTCTAATTTATTAATAAATTAGATATAGGCCCAACAAACCAAAGCCTAATTCCAATTCATTTGTTTCCGGTTTTATACAAGGGCCTAAGCCCTACTTAATTTTTCAGCCGAACCAAACAAGAAAAAGGGCCAAGCCCAAATTTAATGTAAAATTGCACCTTGGCCCCTCAGATTTTAAATACTTCCAAGGGTTTGTAATTTGCACAAACAACCCCAAATTAATTTATTTACATTTTGGTCCCTGTCAAGTCAAGGTCTGGCACACAACAATTCAGCACAGTACCAGCAGTTCATTGGGCTGGTACCATTGGTACCAGCAGCACATACACATAATCAAGCACAACCAGTACAACAGAATAGCCCAGGTCAAGCATCAACAGGACCAGCAAAACAAATCAGGCACAAGCCGTACCAATAACAACACTGGTCAGCACAGCTGACAGAACAGAAACAACAAGGCACACAAGTCAGCTCAGCACAGCAACAATGCACAACAAGGCACACAACAACACCAGAACAGAGCAAGGAAAGCACAGCCACGCAACAGGTCAGAACAGCCTCAACAAGGCAGCACCTTTGCCGGGAAAATCAACAACCCGAGCAAAGGTGTAATTAACGAAACAATCCGACAAGGCAAAAATCCGATCAAATAAACAAGGGACTCGGAAATTTACCCGATTAGAGCTAGCACCGAGGAGAACTGTCGCCCGGTCGTAAGAGATAACACCAGAATCACAGAGCCACCACCAGAACAGAACAGAACAGAATCGATCAGCACCAAGCAAGCACCAAGGATCAGAAGCACCACAGAGGCAGTGCCAGAATGTGCCCGTACTTCAGCCGAGAGACAACAACGTACCGAGTTTCTCAAAATCACAACCACTCAGAAAATTGGGTAATTCGCACTCAATCAGAGGGAAAACAGAAAGGAAGGGTTTGAGTTCTCAACACATGAGTCCACAAATTTTCAGATTTTCAAAACAACCCAAAAGAGAGGGAGAGAGATGGATACTTATACCCGGGAGAGAAAGGCACACGACATAGGGACAGCAGGAGGTACGGTCAAGCCCAGAGAGTAGGCACATACGGATGGCACAAATTCTCCACTGGGCAGGTGAAAAATCGCGCACAAGTCAAGCACGGGGACAATGCCTCTGACAACCGACGGGACAGCACGAGAGAGAGGGAAAACGGGCAAATCGAATTTCAATTCCTTCTCTCGCAAGGGATCGAGAGAGTGAGGATGGTCTCGGGTGGGGTCGCGAGGCAGTGACAGAAGAGAGAAGAGAAGAGAAAGGGGTCATGGACCCAAAATTTTTCTCAAATAGAGTTTATTCTCTATTTCACATCCAGTCAAGGATCAAGGGTTGAGGATGCTTCAGGATTGGTGCAAGATGTAATCTAATGGTTCAGAAAATTTCGGAATTCCAATATGGGTTCACTTGATTCAAAATCAATGGTTGAGATAACTTCAAAATCCATGCTATGAGAAGATCCAAGGGTTAAAATAAATCAAGCAATAAAATGGGGTCCTAATGGGTATAATTGGATGAAATAATTGATTTCAAATGAAAATTTGGTTTTGGAAATATTTGTTATCATATCCATTTACACCTATAAGTATCCAATTTGACTAAATCATTTATTATGAACGGAAATTGTAGATTTTTATAATTTCGTTTGCGTGAACGTCTATATCCTTGTACATTTAATTAATCTTGTTCGATTTATCTATTTCCATGTACCCTGTTAGTTTATTTTCAAAGTTTCTAATATTATACATATATACATCTCGAAATTTTTAGTTTATGTTTTAATTAGACAACAACTATTTTCTAAATGACCGTTTGTTTAATTAAGAATAAATTTTTTATTTGAATGGAACTTTAGATTAGTATCATTAATCCTGTTTTAAATTTATGAGATATAACACAAACGTTAATTATTCACAATGTAACTCGGCGTGCCATGAACACTCGACACTGTTTAAATCACATCAAGATACAACATGGCATAATAAGGCACGTGATCAAATTTATAGCATATTAGTCACGATTTGACAATGCCCAAATTTACCGCTCTATGCGTGTGAACTATGGTTAAATAAGATTTTTTTTTCCTACTTAAATAGTTCAAAGAAGAAGTAATATAGAACACTACTCATTCTAAGAGTTAAAATGCACCATTGATTTTATACTCCAACCATTTCCATATCTCTATTTTCGTTTACAAAATTCAAACAGTTGATCTGAACCGTTCATCTTGTTCTACATATTAAAATGTGCTTAGAGACCAAATTTTATAATTTTTGGAATTGTTTTATTATTATTTTATATAGGTACAAAATCACTGCATCTGGACCATCCAAAAACAGTGATTTTATACCTATCTAAACAAATAGTAAAAAAATTCTAAAAAATATAAAATTTGGTCTCTAAGCACATTTTAATATGTAAAACAAGATGAACGGTTTAGATCAACTGTTTGAATTTTGTAAACAGAGATAGAGACGTAAAATATGATTGGAACACAAAACCAATGATGCATTTTAACCTACTCATTCTATAATCTATATGCATACATATAATATCCTAAGCATTTGTAAATAGTAATATAAAACTGAAATGTTTTTATTGAATAAATGCCGAATTTCAATTAAACCACTAGAAGAATTTTAAACTATATTTGAGACTTAGGAGGTTAGAGTTTTGAATTTTGGCTCATATATATACATTTTCAATTTTAAAAAACAAAACAAAAAGGAAGTTCAAGGGGTGCTAAAGTTCGGACAATCCTATTCCATGAGTTATTATCAAGTTTTTAAATAGTGTTTATCGTGTCATAACGAAAAGCTTACAAAAAAAGCTATAGCGAATAGCGTCGCTATAGCGCAAGTTATGATACATAGCGTTTTTTTTATATAAAAATTATATTATATATTTGTACTAAATATCAACATTATTTAAGTCTCATAGAACAATAAATAATATCAAATTGATTAAAAAATTATAATATTCATATTGAACCAATACAAAGTCCAAATTATGACTTAAAATATTCATAGTAATACTAATATTATAAACTATCGATATTTTTATATTCAAAATATCTTCAGCATCATAACATAATTTTTTTTCTATTTAAATTTCAAAATAACCTAGAAATTGAAAAGAAAAGAAAAACAAAATTCATACTTCTAGTAAAATAAACAGATGGTCCTTGAAGAAATTCTTGTTAGTCCCTAAAATTTCTAGAATTTACCAATTATTTATTTGATTGATTATCAGTTAAAAAAAACCAAGGATAAAATGAAAAATTTATTATAGCGGACCTGAATTTGATATAATGTAATATTCACCAAAATTAAACAATATCTTCATCATCTGTTTATTTTAAAGCTCATATAAGTTGAAAAAAAAAATTAATATTGCGTAGCGCGCGCTATTTATGCTACACACTATGCGCCATAGCGTTCGTAGCTCAAATAGCGCGTTTTGATGCCATTGATATCACCTTATTAGACCTATTATTTCGACTTGTTTCCATACAAAAATCTATGTTTTGAACCAACAGATAGTGCCTTTTACATTGAATATCCATACAGTGTGGTACTGCTATGTTTTGGTTCTTACTTTGCAGGAATCAGGCAAAATCGGGCAAAATCAAGCAAATGGCAGACTTCGGGAAGATCTGATGCGAGTCGCATCACCCATGATGCGGGTCGCATCAAAGCCCAAAGCGACCTGCGATACGACCCTCACTCCTCACTTGAAGACCAGATGATACGAGTCGTATCCACTTGAAGCGAGTCGCGTCACAAGTTGCCGCCCAATTCAAATTGAACCCGATAAGCCCCAAGTCATACCCGTTGTCTATAAAAATGGGTCATGTGCCAGAATTTGGGGAGCTTTTTTCCCCTTACATTCCAGATTACTTTGAGAGCAGAGATCAAGAGAGAAGAGAAAGATTGGAGATTGCTTAGAGAAGAAGAGAAGATTGCAAGATCCTCTCCAATTCACCTTGGATCTTCGAGCTTCATCATGATCTGTCTATTCTCTCCCTCTTTTATGCTTTCTTTTATCATGTTTGAGTAGATCTTTAGTTCCTAGGTTAGGATGTAGTCTCTAAACTTTGTCTTTGAATTGCATGTTGTTTTGATCTAAGTTTTGAACTTGTGTGATTCTTTGTTTGAGTATTCATTTGATTGCTTGATTGATTCTTGATTGTCCACTGTTAGATGTCTATAGTATCTTTTCTAATAATTTGACCTTGATGTTTCTTGCAATTATGATTGAGTATTTGAGGTAGATTTAAGATCAATAGTAACCAAGAGGTGAACTTTCCATTATCGAAAGGTTGTGGATACCTCTAACAAATCAGACAATCAATTTAGGTTAGATACCAGTAGGTGAGAGCTACAGGTTGAAGCCTCGCACAATAAATCAACTTAGATACGAATACATGTCAGCTTAGCTCGAGGGCCAAGCGACCGCATCAGAGATGATGCGAGTCGCGTCATACGGGTCGCACAAAGATGATGCGAGTCATATGACAGGTCCAGAGAATGCAAAATTTGGGATGAAACCTGAAACCTGGGAACGCCTTTTATCATTGTTCAAAACCAAAATCTTTAATTGTTTTCATTTACTGTTAATTGAATCGTCACTTGAAATTAGGAAATATAAATAAACCAAACCCAACCTTTTACACTTCTAGTACCTAACTAAGTCGAGTAAGAGTTTAGAAAAGAACTGTCCATGTGGATCGATATCTGATTTTACTATACGAACAGGGCTGTGCACTTGCAGTATTAATCGAGAGTAACTCAAGGTTTTAAAATGTACAATTAATCATTGTACTGAAACTCTGTGTATACCTTTCGGGTTGAACAGCCATAGCTTAGCGTTTAGGGTCCAAAAATGTTATAGCGCGCTATTTAGAACACTGGTTATTATAATTTAAGATCTGGTCTTGTGATTTGAAAATTCGGTTGACCTGTCCAAAATAAGTGGAGAACTTTGATAGTGTGTTAGGGTATGCTCCAATTGTGGGTACGTAGAGGAAGAAGATAGTAGAAATATTTTGCGGAGGGGAGACGTCGTTAGATTGTCTAGTTAGGTGTGACTTCATGTCAAAAATAATAATAGAACTGTTAAAAAATAATAAAACAACTCAAGAACACAAGACTCCCATTAATCTTCCTTCCCTCCCTTATTTTTTTATTTCTTTTCTTTCTTAATTGAATTACATGGCTCTTACATGCCTATTTATCAGTTCAAAAATATTTTGTATATCATGCTAAATATGGAAACCAATCCTTATAATTAATAACAAATAATCAAATACTATCTATTGCCTATTTCACTAGATATGATTGATATCCTTCAATTTCTTCTTTCCTTCTTTTGAGTAGATATAAATCTTCTAGAGGATTTGGCTTGATACCCAAGTTATGCTGGAACCGAGTGCAATCTTAACACTCCCCTTCACGAGGGTATGTAAATGTCTACAATTCCGATCTTCTCTAGCATTTCTTCAAATGGTTTAGTCGCTATCACCTTGGTTAAAACATTGGCCACCTGTTCTGTTGATCTAACAAAGGAAAGAGAAATAATGTGAGAATCAAGTTTTTCTTTAATAAAGTGTGTGTCTACCTTTATATGTTTTGTCCTGTCATGTTGCACTGGATTATGTGAAATGTCAATTGCAGCTTTATTGTCACAATACAACTTCATCTCATTTTTCATTCCCAATTCTAATTCATTGATCATTTTTCGTAGCCATAATAGTTCGCAAATTCTTTTCACCATGCCTCTAAATTCGACTTCAGCACTAGATAAGGCAATCACATTTTGTTTCATATTTCTCCATGTTACCAAGTTTTCCCCAACGAAAGTAAAGTAACCTGATGTTGATTTCCTATCCATGATATTTCCTGCCCAATTTGCATCTGTATATCATTCAATCTTTGTATGTCCATTCTTCTCAAATTTGATTCCTTTGCCGGGTGTCCCCTTCAGATATCATAAGATATGTGTGATAGCTCCCATGTGATCTTCACTTGGATTATGCATGAATTGACTTACCACTCCTATTGCATAAGCTATGTCAGGTCTAGTATGTGATAGATATATTAATTTTTCAATTAACCTTTGGTATTTTTCTTTGTTCGTAGGACATTGGTCAGGACAAATCTCAAACTTCATATTTTGTTCCATTGGGGTACTAACCAGTTTACAATCTAACATTTCAGTTTCGGCCAAGAGATCAAGAACGTATTTTCTTTGAGAGAGAAATATACATTTTTTTTTATCGTGATACTTCAATCCCTAGAAAGTATTTTAGACCTCCCAAATTTTTCATTTCAAATTCTTTTGAGAGCTTTATTTGAAGCTTCCCAATTTCAACTTTGTCATCGCCTGTATAATCATATCATCTACATAGATAATGAGAATTGCAATTTTACCTTCAACCCTTTTAAAGAACATGGTGTGATCAGAATCTCCTTGATTGTACCCATAGTTTTCATAGCCTTGCAAAACCTCCCGAATCATGCTCTTGGTGACTGTTTCAAGCCATACAATGTATTTTCTAATTTACACATTTTGTTTTCCGATCCAATATGGTTGTAACCGGGAGGCAGCTCCATGTAAATTTCTTCTTCCAAGTCTCTATGAAGAAATGTATTTTTGACATCAAATTGATGTAATGGCCAGTTAAAGTTAGCTACAAGAGACAATAAAACTCGAACTGAATTTAATTTTGCAACCGAAGAAAAGGTTTCCTGGAAGTCAACCCCACAGGTTTGTGTATACCCTTTTGCCACTAGTCTAGCTTTATATCTTTCAATTTTTTCCTCTGCATTATACTTGATTGTATATACCCATTTACAACCAACGGTTCTTTTTCCTAGTGGTAAATCAACTATTTTCCATGTACAATTTTTTTATAGGGCTTCCATTTCTATAGTCATTGCTCTAGTCCATTCTTTACTTTTAAGGGCATCCTCAACTTTTTCGCATATGGCAATAGAAGATAGTTGGTCTGCAAAATTCTTTAATGGTTGTGGCAATTTTTCGGTTGAGGTGTAGTTTACAATTGGATATGTTATTTCTTTATTCGCCCCATCTTCCGGGATGTATCTTTTTGGTGGTTTGCTACGATTAACACGTACAAGATATCTAGGCTGGGTTTCATAAGAACATACCTCGTTGTTACCTTCTCGTGGTATTGCCTCAATAAGATCTATCAATGGCTTAATTCCATTTGGTGAATGACCCAACTGACCTGTTTTTGCTGGATTTTGTTGCTCAGAACCTTCATCATTTTTCGAACCTGAGTCAACTACTGCTGGAACCGAGTTATTTGCTAGATCTGTACTTGAATCAGCTGATGCTGGATCCAAATCAACTGCTGGGCCTATACCTGAATCCACTACTGCTGGACCCGAATCAGCTGCTGGGCCTGGACCTAAATCAGCAACTAGTGGATCAGATAAAAAAGTTAGATCAAAGTCCTGTTCATCATGACTGTTGCCCTCCTGAATTGGATCTTGGATTTTGTTAAAAAATAACTCATTTTCTAAAAAAGTAAAATCCATGGTAGTATAGAATTTTCTAGTACATGGATTATAGCATTTATAACCTTTCTGATTTGCTCCCATTCCTAGAAAAACACATTTTTCAGCCCTAGGTTCTAACTTTGTGCGAAATGGTTTTTGTATATGGATATAAGCAACACACCCAAATATTTTTAGAGGCAAATTTAAGACAGATGGTATGGTATGGTAGGACTTGGATGTGGATTTTATAATCATTTGCACTTGTGGGTGTACGATTTGAGAGGTATACAGCAAATGAAAGGGTATTATCCCAAAATATAGAAGGTACTTTATTTTCAAGTAGTAGTGATCGGGCCATTTCAAGTAGATGTTTGTTTTTTCTTTCGACAACGCCATTTTGTTGAGGTGTTCCTACACATGTTGTCTCATGAATAATCCCATTTTCTCTAAAAATTTTTTGTACCCTTTGGTTCAAGTATTATGTTCTATTATCGCTCCTTATGGTTTTTATTTCTTTACCAAATTGAGTCCTTACCAATTTATGAAAATCTTGAATAACTTTAGTAACCTCATCTTTTATTTTAAGTAAATAGATACAAGTCATTCTGGAGCAATCATCAATAAAGAAAACATATCATCTACAACCAGATTAGGAAATTACAGAGGATGGTCCCCATACATCTGTATGTATCAAATCAAAATGATTCTTACATTTATTTTGACTACTATAATAAGTTGTTCTATGACTCTTAGATTGGATACAAGTTTCACAAACAAAATCTTTAGGATCTAAATGTAAAAATAAATCGGGTAAAAGCTTTTTCATGTATCCAAAAGACGGGTGACCTAGTCTTTTATGCTATATCCAAATTTTATTCTTAGTAGATATATGATCTCCCCTTACTATATAATTGTTACTAGTTTTGACTTTATCCAAGTAATACAACCCATCCTGTCTAGTATCATAGCCAATGATCCTTTTCATGAGAATATCTTGGATTACACAGTGGTCAGGGAATATAAGCACAACACAATTTTGATCATTTGTAAGTTGGCTAACAGATATTAGTTTTGTTGCAAGGGAAGGAACCACAAGTGTATTTTTCAACCTTATTTGATTTGATAATACAATTTCTCCTGCACCTTCTACAGGATAAACTTTCCCATTTGCATTAATGATTCCAGTTTTATGTGAAGTGCACATGATTTTTAATTCAGTTTTTTCACGTGTCATGTGGTCGGTTGCACCTGAGTCAATGACCCAACCTTCATTTTTTTTTCTGATTTTGCTCAAATTTGAGATATTGCACTTACCCATGGTAGTTTTGAAAATACCATTTTTACCTTCACAATGATCTTCTCCTTTTGTTTGTGACTCAGTTCTGACTGCTACCTGCTGACCAGATTGGTTCGGTCCTGGCTGCTGCCTTAGCTCTGGTTCAGATCCAGCTACTGCTCATTTTATAAATGTCGATTGTTGCTTGCTGGTCACCAGACTGCCTGCAGCCACAGTTGTTGCTGCTACACATTTTCTTTTCTCCTTATACTTCTTCTTCTTGTCACCTTTCCACCAATCCGGGTAGCCTACCACTTCGAAGCATTACTAATTTGTGTGCCGACTTTTGCCACAGTTCGTGCACCTTAGTTTTGTGCTATCAAAATTTACATCAATATCACTTGAATGAATTATACCCTCGGTCATGGCAATAGGTTAAGGTGTGATTTGTGTCGCTGGTTAAGGATTGTTTATGACAACAGTTTGCATAGCTATCATTCTCGTCATCTGCTCAATTAGTGCAACAATGGTGGTCGATTCTTGGGATTCGGCTTCTGACATTGTTCTACCAAGTATGGATCGCTCCTTAGAGCAGTATAGCACAAGAAATTGAAGTTAAAAACTAGAATGACAATAATTTCTCTAGCTATACCACCAGGCAACCACGCTTTGATACCATGTCAAAAATAATAATATAACTGTCAAAAAATAATAAAACAACTCAAGAACACAAGACTCCCATGAATCTCCCTTCCCTCCCTTATTTTTTTATTTCTTTTCTTTCTTAATTGAATTACATGGCTCTTACATGCCTATTTATCAATTCAAAAATATTTTGTATATTATGTTAAATATGAAAACCAATCCTTAGAATTAATGACAAATAATCAAATACTATCTATTGCCTATTTCACTATATATGATTGATATCCTTCAATTTATTTTTTCCATCTTTTGAGTAAATATAGATCTTCTAGAAAATTCGGCTTGATCCCCAAGTTATGTTGGAATTGAGTGTAATCTTAACACTTCATCTACTTTAGAAGAGGAGAATTCAAGTGAAAACGAAGGGGAGCGTTACTATTTGAAAGTGAGGACCGTGTACATTTTTTATGAAATAATTTATCTCAAATTAGATTGTAAGTTTATTGTTCGGAAGGGAGCCTCATTTTCGAAAACTTTCCTTCCATTTCTATTAATGTAATTTCATTTTGTCTTGTGAAGCAAAATTTTAGTAATTTTTTTTTGTTTGTGTTAGAAAAAAAATTATTATGGCCGTGATTTCACATTTTCGGTCTTCTTAAATGTAAAAGTTTGTTTAACATTTTCCTAAAAGAATTAATTATAATTTCATTTTATTAAATAAAAAGGCGGAATATAAAAACATATTTTAGCTTCTTCTTTTTTCATTTCATTTAAGTAGATCTGCTTCTTAATCTTAATTATATAGGCCTTCAAAATTCCGAAATTTTATTGGTAACATATGTAAAAAGGAATTAAATCTTGCCATTTAATTCGTCTGGTAATACATTGGTAGAAATCCTGAAATGTAGCTTTATAAAGAGATGACCAGAATGGAGTACAGATTTTCTGTTTCATCTCTCTAAAACAGTTCTACTTTTAGGCAGCTGACTGTCGGCCCCCATTGATAGAAGGAATGAAATAGTAACATAAAATCCGGTTAATTAAAATGAAATCAATGACCTCCTATGAGAATTCAAATCCTGTTAGATATCTTATTTTTTGCGTGACTTGTTGGGAAATCCCAACCGTTCAAAAAGGTTCTGCATGAATCTCAAAGCTTAAATAATACTGCCCCTGCGCTATCCCCGAATATGAACCAGACACGTGGATCACGTAAAATATGAGATATCTCAGAGTATCCGCACCCCGACTTTCAACGGTACTCTCGGTGCACAGGGTAGTATGGTCATTTTATTTTACCAGCGCTGGAATATCCGGGTCGGTATTTGTATAACGGAGGTGGGTCCTATCTTACCAAACCCTAAACAATTGGCGGAGAGGCAGAGAAGGAAGGAGAGGCGAAGGAAAAAAAAAAAAAAAAATTAAATTAAATTAAATTAAGACGATAGGTCGATAGCTCCTGATTTCTCTTGCCATCTCAAATCGGTGTAGTGTCTTTCATCATGTCTAAAAGGTACTCAATTCAGCTGCTCTCTGTATGTAATTGAAATCAGTTTCGGATTTGAGATTGCATCTCATTTAATTTTCAAAGACATACATGGCCTTTGCAATGATTTTCCTATACGATCTAGTATAATTTAGAATTTCTATAGGAATCTTCACATTTGTAACCTTGCGAGGTTATTCTGTTGTGTTTTCAAGCCCTTTCTTCAGATAATTCTCATATTAACTAAGTATATATGCATTAATTAGCACCTCTTTGTTGTGGGAGGAGGAGGAGATAGTACCGGGGTTGGTGGTGGTTGGGGGGGGGGGGGGGGGGGGGGTGGTTGGGGGCAGGGGTCTTCAGTATTTGATTGATTTTTATGGAATTTATATTAATTTTTTACAAGCACTATTTGGCGGTGGCCAATATTTCGGATATAAATAGAAAACCTTTGGAGTTTACAAATTTACATAACCATTCTCTGTGGTAGTAATGCTTGCTGTACCAAATCTGTGCTGCATAATACCAGTTCACTTTAAATGTTCAAGAACTTGTGCAAGCTCAATTAAAATGTATTTAAACAGAAGAAAGAGGAGGACATAAGTGATCTCAGAAAACAGGGACTATTGGGACTGAAACCCAGTATCCTTATGGTACAGTACCATGCCAGACTGTAAAGAGAGAGAGGGAGAGATAATTGTATCAAAGAATCTTTATTTTCATTCTTGATTGTGTAATCTTTACAAATGGCATAATACATCACTATATATAGGCAACAGCTTCTATCTCTAATTCCTAGCTAATTACCTTTTATGCCACTAACTGATTCTAACTAATTCAGTTTATTACATCACTACATGACCACTAATTGCCTAATTGACTAAGTACTCCTCTGGATAATCTTCTACATGGTACTGGTGCATAGTACCAACGCCTCTGTGCTATGCTGTAGCTTCTTGTTCTATTACAAACCTTACAACAATGTTACATGAATTCCAAATGACAATTATTGGTGCAACAAGGAATTTTTATGAGCACCAAATATTTTCTTAAAATAGAGATGAATATTTTAAAACAATATAAGTGAATTGGTTATTTATTTCTTCCAATGCGCCAACTTCTAACATGGAAATTGTATCTCATTGATCAGGGTTTTGTGCAAATTCTATATGCACGGTGCATGCCTCAAAGGGGAGTACTGTGAGTTTTCTCATGACCGGACTGATCCACCCAATAATGTAAATTTCTGTTGCACTTTGTATTACTACGTGTGTTTCATTTGATTCTAGATGCAACTGACCTAATTCTTGTTTGTTATCATACCAGATTTGCACATTCTACCAGAGAGGTGTGTGCTCATATGGTGCAAGATGCCGATATGATCATGTCAAGCCCTCTCGCAGTCAACCTACTACCCCACCGCTACCTATTCAATCAAATTCCAGGCCTTCAGCCTCTTATCCTAGCCTTTCTCCTCCATCCTCCCACTCTCTGGTCAAACTGACATGGTCAACTGAAAGCCATATTCTCTCAGAGCCAACTGGATCCATACCTGTTAACCCTGAGGAAATGCCGATTTGCTCTTTTGCTGCTGCGGGCTTATGCCCATATGGTGAGACGTGCATGCAAATGCATGGGGACAGTTGCCCCGTATGCGGGAAGCTGTGCCTCCATCCGTACCGCCCTGAGGAAAGGGAAGAGCACCTGAGGCTCTGCCAGAGGAACAACAGGTACATGATATGCTTTTGTGTTATTTACATAGTGTTAGAATTTACGTGCATTGGAGATGGCAATATCTGATCAGATAATTTAGTGAAACTAACCTATATCTCTATTGAAAGGGCATTGATAGCAGATATGATGATTAAGAAATCAATTCATTGCACTCATGTATGATGGGAATGAGTTGCATATGAAATGGTTTGCAATCTCTAATCCTTATTCTATTTCACTTTACCACTTCAGGGATTTTATTTTTCTCCTCCAAAATTCAGTCTGTACTCATGTACAGGATGTCATACCCTTTAGTACCCCTTTATATCTTTTTATGTACAAATTGTTTGTTGCTCATGTTGCTTCAGCCTGAATTATCCTCAATTTCCATGAATTAAGTGAAGACAAGAAAAAAGAAACAACCATTGAGAACTTTATGAATTAGGCTAAGGTAACTGTGTGGTTTTAAATGCTGTTTGAATCTGTACGAATTGAACATGAAAATATCTGATCAAATTGTGTACTGTAACTACTGATATTTTTATCGGGAAAGAATAAAAATTGACATATGGCATAATTTCTGGAAAATCTCATTCCATAGCAAAATTGCTATCATTGTTAGCGTTTTTGGGCTGTTCACAAATGCTAGCAATGCTAATGTTTGGAAGTGGTTCTCCCAAACGCTAGCGGTCTGCTAGCATTTGAGGATGCTTTAAATTTGAAGTTGCTATAGATTTGACATGGGAACCGCTCACGTGGTAGTACTGTATTAATGTGGACCTGAACACCTTTTTGAGCTATGTTCATAGCATGGTTATTTAATGTTGCAAATGTTATGCTATGCTGTGGTGTAATATAACATAAAGACATATGAGCCACGTGGCAATTCTTTGTTCTAATCCTTCAACAAAAATATGGCTCGCAGCGGTTGTTTGTTATATAAACTAAATCTGTAGTTCTAATTTGTTGGAGAAGAGAACGATATAGGGAGTATAGACAGGAAGGCACTTTATTATATTATTACTGTCAGTGCCTTTATTTGAAACAGAGTGAGGTAGTATGGGGTAGTCAACAAATAATGAGAAAAGTTGAAATGCTGACATTGCGAGTGTTTTAAAAAGTCCCAAATGCTGAAAATGACAGTGTTTCACAAGATCTCAAATGCTGGCATTGTCCGTGTTTCTCCTCTCACATATTGCTGACATTTTTGCTGTGGAATGAGATTTTTCAGAAATGATGTCATGTGTTGATTTTTATTTTTTTTAAATGCTGCAGAAAAAATCAGCTGGAACTAACCATATCTTTATCCAATGGCATTTGTAGCAGATGATACAGGGACTATTACAAAAAAAAAAAAAAATTGTACACAAATATAAATATGCAGGAGTTGCATGTCACACTGCTGTTGCATTATCTGATTCTCATTTGTTCCACCATTTGATTCTTCAAGGATTTTATTGTTTCCCCTCAAAATTCAGCCTGTCCTTGTGTACAGAATCTCTCAATATCCTGGTGTACCATTTTAATTCCTTTTATGTAGAGATTGTTTTTTGGGCCTCAATTATCCTCAATTTCACCAATTAGGCCCAGACAAACAGAAAACAAAAAGAAATACAGAGAAATGTGGTTAGTCTAATACCCTACATTATTTGTTTAGGCGGCTGGATGCATTGAGGAAGAGCCAGGACATAGAGTGCAGTGTTTGCCTGGAGAAGGTGCTGTCGAAACCAACAGCATCAGAGAGGAAATTTGGGCTGCTATCAGAGTGTGACCACCCGTTTTGTGTGTCGTGCATCCGCAACTGGCGCAGCAACTCCCTGCATGACTCAGGCATTGATGTCAACCAGGCTGTGCGTGCCTGTCCAATCTGTCGCCGCCTGTCCTACTATGTCATACCCAGTGTTTTATGGTATTTCTCCAAGGAGGAGAAGGATGAGATTATGGATAGCTACAAGGCCAAGCTCAAGTATGTGTTTAGGTTTTTGGGTCTCACATTGTTCTCCCTTTAAGGTGGTACCTTTTTGGGGTTGGACTTGGTGCATTTGTGTGCTTAGATAGGTTTAAAAAAGCCTTAAAGGACCTAAAAACATAAACAAAGGAGTGTTACGTGTAGTGTATACTGTATAGCCTAGTACCACCCTGGTTTGGTGACTAGATTCAAGGAGTAAAAGACTACCAAGCTGAAGTATGGTGCCATTTCAGTGCTTTTTTTTGTTTTTTAAAAGTACTTCATTTTGTTACGGTCTGTTAGTGGCTGGATCACTATTCTGTGCTAGTGTCTTCCAAATATTGACAGTTACAAAATCCTAGCCTCAATTATTCTTTCTCTATTTTTTTTTTAAATGCCTTGCGGAAGCATCAAAGCAGTAATTCAAGCATAGAACCTGAAGGTTCTCGAGGACCCCAACTGAAAAAAATTGAAACAAAAACATGGCAAAAGAAAAAATAAAAATCAACTGGCTTTGTGACATGAGTCCATTATAATTCTATTTTTTTGAAGCAATTGATATAATGGTTCTCTCTTTAAACTGAGTTTAACAAATAAATGTTCCTTCCCAGGTCTATTGATTGCAAGTACTTTGATTTTGGAAATGGGTCCTGTCCTTTTGGTACCAGCTGTTTCTACAAGGTATGTTCTTTTTATAGGCCAATTGCATAGCAATAATCACCGATAGAGAAGAATTATGAGTTTGGCTAGTATAACATCAGTGTAATTTCAGCTTATATAACACCAACTCTAAAACCTATTCAATCGATTTCGAACGACTAATCCAAACCTTTCAAACCGATTTACATTATGAGTGATGCGTTTACATACAAATTTTTTTATATTTTCGAGTTATTTTAGTATCAAATCAAGCGGTATAAATATTGAAAAATTAATGTATTAAAATTAACTTAAAAACTCACATATTTGACTGCTTGATTTAATACTAAATAAATTCGAAAAGTTATAAATTATGCATGTAAACGCACAACTAATGAAGTAGATCGGTTTGGATTCACCATTTGAAGTTGTTGTTTTTGGCTTAATTTCAGCATGCGTACAGAGATGGAAGTCTAGAAGAGATCAAGCTCAGACATGTTGATGCAGATGAAGGAAGTACTGTCATTGTGAAAGTGATTAGGTCCCCCCCCCACCCCCGCTCTCTCTCTCCCCTCTGTGGTTGATGAGTTTTTTTTTTTTTTTTTTGACAAATTCTACTGCTGTATTTGACATGCACACCAAAGACTTGGAATTATTATTTGTTTCTGCAAAGGAGTATTTTCCCCTAAACCCCAAATCAGAGGGAGGATTTTTTAGAAATACCCATACTACCCTCGTGTGTTTTGTGCAAAGAAACAGTGGAAAGGTACTTTTGAGTATCTAATTGAAGTATGGGAGGGTATGGGGAAGGTTGTAAGAGACATTTTCTCCCATAGGGGGTATTTGCAGAAAAAAATTCCAAATTTTTATTTGCAAATGTGAGTTCCCATTAGGGTACTTGTTAATTACCCTTAAAGGCAAACAGGAAGCTCTACAATAACTACCACAGGTAGGTCTGAGTGTTCAAATGCGTGCAATTTAATATTTCAACCTGCTGAAACATCTTTAATTGATGTTGTTTGCATTTAAAATTTGATTTAACTGACAGGCTCTCTGACTTCTTCAATGATATGAATCTTTAGTTCTTGGTTTTCATAATTGGCCTCACGTACTAATGTAAGCACTTGCCATTTTGTTTATTAAATAATTTTAATTTTATTTTCTGCATGTAGATATGGATATCAAATATAGGTTGAAGAAGAATATAGCTAATACTGCATTGTTATATCTTTTTCTTTACTTCAATCATATGATCTTAATATTTTATCTTAGTTGATCTTCTAGGCCCGGAAATTGTGCCATGTTGAGAGAATCAAGTTAGGATTTCAGCCAAAAATTTAAAATATTGTCAAGGAATGCAGATCATGTGTTACCTTAATCTTAGTTCAATATGAGCTGTTGTTACATTAGGCAGTACTATAACCTTTAAAGTCAAATATCATTTTTTTTTTCTGCTTTTTACAATTATGTTTTTATTTTGAACTGTAGAATTCTAGTGGAAGGCGCTACAAAGATAGGTGGCGGAAAGCATGTAAAGGACAAAAAAACTTCTAAGGAAGTGTTGGCCTATTTAAATTTCCAGAAACTTTTTAGTGTGAAAATAACCAAAAAAGATTTGTAAATAAGTTGTGCATTAGACGGTAGAAAATGCAGCAACCCTGTGAAAGTGTGAATAAGGTTCAGCAGTATCTCTTTTGTACATTTTTTTTTATTTTCTTAGGTTACAACAATATTATTTGTTATTTATAAAGGTAAAATTTTGCCAACGTCTATCATATTTGTTTCAGATTAATTGAAATTTTGTGGCATAATTAGTTTGAATTGATCAGTTTTCCTTGTTTTTTGTGCTATCTCACAACGGTTGTTCGACCTTAAATTTTGTGGCATGATTAGTTTGAATTGAAATTTATCTCACATTTTTTTTTATGACGCTTTATCGTCAATTTATCTTGGTATTACAAATTTGTGAACCGACTTCCTGTGGCATTGAAATTTTTGTACGTATTGTTGCTCTCTTTTTGCACAAGCTCGTAGTTGATCAAAGATGGCATCTGATGTTCGAAAAAGGATAATCCCTGAGAGGAACATACAAAGAATGTGCTAATATTATCTTGGCAGTTGAATCTTTCAAACTACTTAGTAGCACGTACAATTTTTATTTATTTTTTATTTTTTATTATTATAATGCAATGATTAAATTAAACCTTGAACTTACACTTCTAATATGTTCACAACGGGAGAGATATGATGCCCAGTTCTGTTGACCTCTAAGTCTCTAAGAAATAACTTTCTAATATGTTCAAAACATGTTCAATTGATATTAAATGCTAGTGTTGTCTGTTACTTGGAGCAAATTATGCAAGAATTTTTTTTTTTTTGAGATTTGTACAAGAGATTTCTTGTTGAAAAATAGAGAGAAACTGAGCAGCATTGATTCTTTGTAACAATTGTTGTGTTTTCTTCTATTGATTTGTGTGGTATTTATACAAGAGAGGGTAATATAGCCGTTACGTTACACTTTCTATAGTTGATACACCTTGATATTTTTTTCCTATTTCTAAATATACAAAAAGATTTGATCTTATTTCCACAATCAAATCATATCTCTAAGTTAATCTAAATAAAAACACATTACAGAAAGCCTCTTTTTCTATGAATGTTTGTTCTCGAAAAGCATGAGATTTCAGATACTGACTCCTCGATCAATAAGTTCCAAATCTTTCTTTTCAAAACACACACTGAGCTCATTAGTTAACCACTTAACCTCACCTCGAGTTTGACATTTATAAATTTTATATTGTGTATTATGATTATTCAAGTAATTTCTCCTCACTGCTTTGATAATATATTGAAAATTAACCACACTTTACATTTCCTTGCACTATGTAATCTGGAAGGGCTTGTCAGGAAAATTTTCAGTCTTAGGATGTTTTGAGGGTATAATCAATTATGCTGCAATTAACATTGTCCAATTTAGAAAAGAACAAGCCCTTCCTCACTGTTTTTACATCAATCTGTTGATGGGGAATGAAATATATATGTTTGTCAGGTGCATCTTTGAAAACTAGTAGAAACATGGTACTGATTATTTTCACTATGATATATTACTGGGCATGAAACATGAATGAGATGTCAAGATTACAACTGCACATGTGGTTACTGGCAGAGTCTGATGCTATCCCTTTCAATGCCTACATCCGTTTGAAGTATTAGAACTGCATGAGGAGGTACCACTGGTACTAGTGTTGATCAGTGCATAACACAAACTTGCTGATATCTGGGATTTTACAACTGTTTTCTTTAGTAAGTATTGTTCTGTGGTTGTAAACAATGGCTCTCTGAGTAGGTTTCTGTGTTTTGATCCATGCTAGAAAACATAAATTTAAGTTGAAACATTGATACTGCATACCAAATTTTGATATGTTCAGTAGCTAGCTAGTTAGGGATATGGGTGTGTGTGTGGTTGAGGCAACAACTATGCATCATGGTTCTGAGAAGCAGGGGAATAGGATAGTTTTCTGATTTTCTCCTTTCATTAGTTTTATTTCCTTCATCAGCAATTTAATTTAACATTCATGAACTAAATGAGCATTTTGCCTTTGTTTCAAACTATGTAATCTAGAAAAGCAAACACTCTTTAACTACTAAATAAAGAAGGTTTTATCTGAGGAATTTTGGATATGAAGTTAGGTTTTATCTTGAGGGCATCCCTTGAAAACTCCTGCATAGATATGTACATTCTAAAAATGTAAAGTGCAAACTAAACCAGAGAAAGAGGAGATAGCTGCTTGGTAGCCACTGCCATGCTTTTTTTCTTTTTTTTTCATAAAAAGAAAGAGGATATAGCTATCTTTTTGGTAAAAAAAATAAAATAAATAAAGTTGCCTAAGAAAACTTTCTTGAAAAGAATGTCATTTAAATTAGGTTGGGTCAAGCAACTCCATATTTCAAGGAATTTTTTTTTCTTTTGTTGATACTTGGTAACAGGAATGGGCTCAGGATTTTGATTAGAGGTAGACACAAAATATTGACAAGAGTACAATATTTTTTTTTGACAAATTGAAATGGAGTAGTGGATAGAGATTTAAAGAAGTCATGGTATGACCAGATACGTCACGATACGACATGGTTCAGTCATGGCACGTGTGTCGGTTATGTGCCGTGACTATCCACGGAATGTGACAATTTTTTAAAAATTTGACATGACAAGACACGTTACGCAAAAGATTTTGTCACGGCTCGATACATTGTCACGTGTAATTAAGACCATTAGATCTTGATCAAATGGTAAATATTAAATAAATTAACCTAAATTATGAAAAAAAAAGTTAAATAAGACAAACATGACCGGTTACGTCTGAACACATCTTGTCATGACGTGATTAACATGCCGTGACCATTCACTCACTGTGATCATCCTTCCAAATTTAATCACATCACAACAAAACACGTGATCTAAGTTATGATGCGACTAATCATGACACTTTACATATTTATATCCTTAGCAGCATGCCTTTTTCTTTTTTCTTTTTTTTACACGAATCAGTCTAAACTGATTTTCTTTTTTGTACAATTTTCTTTCAGTAGATTGTAAATTAAATCAAGAAGTAAGCATTATATCCATCTATAAATAAATACAAGTATAAAATAGCACTGATTCTAAAAAAAATATCGTTCAATGAGTCAATGTAGAGTATCATTCTACCTCTTGTGGTCCGATCTTTTTAACAGAGAAAAAAAAAAGTATACAAATTACACAAAATTAAAAAGATAGAGTGATAGACAAACCGAATGAATTGTTGGTTGTTTGGTAGAAGTTATACATTAGAAGAGTGTGGAATTAATTTGATAGGACAATTGTCTAACGGAAATACAATTTGTTAGAATCCTCTAGTTTGTCTTTTTCCTCTTTTTGCTCAACTATTCTACGAAGGATGTGAAACAATTAAAAAGGAAATTAATATAATTTCACTTTTCTATTATTTACATACTTGACAAACAGTAAAGGGCGGCAATTTCACTTATACCCCTGAAAACTTCAAAATCACCTATTGTCCCCTCTAAACAGTAAGAAGTATGATGAATATTTTACAAAGAGTAAAAGGTATAATGAGTATCCTATAACATCTACATTTTTTTAAACAAATTATAATTCTTTTATACTTTTAATGACGAGTAAAATAAATATTTTTTAAATTAAAAAAATTAATATAAAAGATGATAAAATGCACAAATATTTAAGTTTTGATAGTTTTGAGAGGGAATAAGTAATTTCAAAGTTTAGAATGAAAAATATATAATTTTGAATTTTGACTCAAACTTGCATGTGTTTTTCTTTTCCTAAGTGCTTGACTAGTTACTATTTAGGACTCTTTTTCTTTTTCTTTTGTTTCATCTACTAATTCTTCAGTAGAGCCTGAACCTCATTTTTTTTCTCTGATATCTTACTAAAATTTGAGATCGAATTTAAAGAAAAATAATTTTATTGGTTGATTGATTATTTGTTACTTAAAAAAATTATACTAAAATAATTAATCATTATACTATTTTCTATTAACACAATTTGAAGTAATGCAACATAATATCTAATTGATCTCAAAATTAATTCTTTACCTTCAAAATCTTAAAAGCTTACGCAGGAGAACTTCGATATTTTCATAACCAAAATTATCTCTAATCACTGAAAAATGCGTATGGCAATTAATAATTCCTACTTGCTGCTCTCTGTGTCGTCACGACAAGATATAGAATTTACCGAAAGTCAAAATTTGAAATAATTACCAATTTTGCTGCTAATTTCTGAACTTATGTCACTTTTAATCAGGCACAACACTAGTCGCCTCTGAATTTTGTAGAATTTAATTTTCTTAGTTCTCAAGTCACAAAAATCAGAGGACTCTTCTTTAGGTCAATTTGCCAAAATTACCCCATTTTTCACAAGTTTATATCAAACTATTCAATGATTCAGTTCGTCAGATTATTTAAACTTGTTCCCATTTTGGCTTCCCAGTTAACTTATCGCAGTAAAACCAACAGCACAAAGTAACAACAATAATATAACATCGAAATAATAGAGATTCTACTAGAGCACAATAACCAACTTATTCACATAAATCAAATAAAATAATACCACAAATATAATACAAACCAACAAAGAATATCCATCTCTCACATAAATCCCACTAACCAACAGAGCCGCCACATCTCACCTCCCAAATACCAGATCCAACTCCCAAATTAAAACAGAAAGAATAACAAAAGATAAATCTAGTGAGAGAGAAGAAGAGGCGCCACAAAGAGAGACATCACAACTGAGAAGAGCATGGCCATGGCAGAAGCGGGACCCACCGCCGCATTCTCTGGCTGAGGAGACGGCGACATGTCTTGTGCAAATGCACCAACCGCCATGAAGAGAACCACCATTATTGCCACCAAGGAGAAGCTAGATCTTGCCATTTGTGAGTTGTGCGTGGTCGTCTTTGAAAGAGAGAGGTAGAGGAAGAGGGAGATGAGACTAAGAGAGGTTTTAGTGTTCGCTGCTCAAATGGGGGAAGAGTATGATTATATAGGCAAAACAAGCTGGATTTCTGAGATTTAAATAAACATGGTTTAATAAGAAAAATGTGTCCGTTGTATCCCTGTAAGTTGGACCGATATCTGAGATTTAGTAACAGAATGTTTGGACCAAGTTTAGATAACAAGTTACTATTTAGGTTAGAATTTGTGCTCGGAGGGTTCCTTGTAAAATAGTAAACTAAATGTCCTGTATCTCTTCTTGTGAACCAGAAAACAAAACGGGTAACGGCTTAAAGCTTATTAGCATATAAATTAACCCGCTTCGTGACTCGTCTAATAAGTGGAGTAAGAGTAAATCAGAATTAACCGGGAAGGGGTGATACGTTACGCGTCAGGCCAGCTGGAGGGAGGCGGTCGGTTCACCTATCGGTATCATACCGCAAGCAGGGGGCGCCGTGCGACACGTAGTCTTACCAGCCGAATCATGGTGAATTATCCCAAAAGGGCTGGAACATCATTAAATGTGTACACTGGAAAGACTTAGCTGTGGAGATTTTGCTCATCAGTTATTTAGTTTTGCGCAAGAAAATCCAAATTATTTACTAGGTAATTACTATAGAGTAAGGTGTATAATATTCTTTTATTTGTAGTGGTTATATTGTTTTCATATAATATTATTTAAATAATATTTTATAATAGTTAGTGAGCATCTACATTCCAGCAACTCAAACGAGTTTCTAAATAACTATTATGTACTTTAGAAATCAAGGTCTCTATAGTTTATAACGCTTTACATTTTTGAAATTAATTTTAGAGTTTCTATTAAGTCACGTCAGCAACAAATTAGAAAGGAGAAATAATTTGAGCCAATCATTTAAGCAGCATGGATTTTAAAAGCAGTTTCTTAATAAAAAAAACTTTACTATATAATTTCTAAATAAGAAACTCTCTCACATTTCTGAAATTGAATTAGAAACCGATACATCAGATTAGAAACTCTAATAGTATCAGTGATATAGGTGCTCTAAGCCAATGTTCAAATGAACTAAATTTTATTTAAAAGATAATATATTAGACGAGTGAAAATTAAAATATCAGTTGAAAACTTTTAGCAAGTTAAAAACCATTTAATCATTAAATTTATCCAAACTCTCTCTATTTTGTTAAAGATTAATTAATAAGTTGCTTATATACATGCATGGGAGTGCATCCAACTATAAAATTAAACTATTATTGGTATAACATATAATTTTTTTCAGTTGATGACTATTCTAGATTTCTTCTTGATGTTTTTATTACTTTTTATATACTTGTATCCGTTTAAGAAATTGATTTGCTAACTTCTTAGGAAAGGAATAAATAAATAAAAAAATAATAAAAAAACAGAGCGCAGGCCAGTGGGAATACTATTTAATATGATCCGGGAGTACACAAAATGAAGAACACCTAGGCTTTGGGCTCCAGCAAATAACATGCAGGAGAGCACGTGGCACCAAGCCGTTCGATCGAAGGTCGGCTGCATCTAAGCCGTCTGATATGCGTGCTGAACGAGGCTCTCAATATCTCTGTCTGAAAGAACGGCTAAATAGTGCGAGCCGTTTTGTTGAAAGAGGACAAAAGATGACTCATTGAATAATTTGTTACATATTTTGTGAATAATTGGTGTGGCAGCCTGCAGCCACGCTTTCGAACTGCACAAGTGAAATATATACAGGAATTAATTATATAACTTTTGTTTGTAAAGAATAAAAATCAATTTTACAGCACTATAATATTTTATTATAAATTATATAAAAGTAATACATAAATATAAATTTTTCTATAAAAATAAATATCAATTAACTCATTAAATCTACCTCTGGATGTCGTTCTCTATAGGTAATTTGTACATCTGCATATTTTGTTACAAATATTTACCTATAACTTTTTTATAAAAGAAAAGAAAATACTTTTAATCGGGTGAATTATTCAATTCCATGAAAACATTAACTACAAATGAGTCTTTTAATTAAAATATCGGTATAGTTAAAATTAGACACGATATAAAAAAAAATATGAGATTCATAATTACAAATATATTGCCTCATTAATTATTTGTAAAAGTTATTCTCAGACACAATCTCTTATTATTTAAGATATCATTTATATTATATGCTTAATGTGAAATGATTCACACTAAACAATTGACATTTTGAAATTATTATGATCATTAGAATTGAGACCAACTCATAAGCATGCGGTTTTAGTCTTGTTATAAAAAGGAAAATTAAATTCAGTATAGGACACACAATAGGCCACACAAGATGAGTTTTTATAAGAACTAAAAAAAACAATCTTGAAATAATGTAATTTGCCAATTTGAAATAGCAACAACAGGCTGCCAGAGCCAGACATGCTTTTTTCGTTTATTAAACATAATGAACAATATATATATATTTCTGCGCCTGTCTTTAGGTGAATTTAAGAGATTATGAAATTAATTGCCCAAAAAATCTTGCATTTATTATTTCAGTCAACACGCTACGAAAGCTCCTTCCAATAGATGTAGGCCAGTGGGAATACTATTTAATATGATCCGGGAGTACACAAAATGAAGAACACCTAGGCTTTGGGCTCCAGCAAATAACATGCAGGAGAGCACGTGGCACCAAGCCGTTCGATCGAAGGTCGGCTGCATCTAAGCCGTCTGATATGCGTGCTGAACGAGGCTCTCAATATCTCTGTCTGAAAGAACGGCTAAATAGTGCGAGCCGTTTTGTTGAAAGAGGACAAAAGATGACTCATTGAATAATTTGTTACATATTTTGTGAATAATTGGTGTGGCAGCCTGCAGCCACGCTTTCGAACTGCACAAGTGAAATATATACAGGAATTAATTATATAACTTTTGTTTGTAAAGAATAAAAATCAATTTTACAGCACTATAATATTTTATTATAAATTATATAAAAGTAATACATAAATATAAATTTTTCTATAAAAATAAATATCAATTAACTCATTAAATCTACCTCTGGATGTCGTTCTCTATAGGTAATTTGTACATCTGCATATTTTGTTACAAATATTTACCTATAACTTTTTTATAAAAGAAAAGAAAATACTTTTAATCGGGTGAATTATTCAATTCCATGAAAACATTAACTACAAATGAGTCTTTTAATTAAAATATCGGTATAGTTAAAATTAGACACGATATAAAAAAAAATATGAGATTCATAATTACAAATATATTGCCTCATTAATTATTTGTAAAAGTTATTCTCAGACACAATCTCTTATTATTTAAGATATCATTTATATTATATGCTTAATGTGAAATGATTCACACTAAACAATTGACATTTTGAAATTATTATGATCATTAGAATTGAGACCAACTCATAAGCATGCGGTTTTAGTCTTGTTATAAAAAGGAAAATTAAATTCAGTATAGGACACACAATAGGCCACACAAGATGAGTTTTTATAAGAACTAAAAAAAACAATCTTGAAATAATGTAATTTGCCAATTTGAAATAGCAACAACAGGCTGCCAGAGCCAGACATGCTTTTTTCGTTTATTAAACATAATGAACAATATATATATATTTCTGCGCCTGTCTTTAGGTGAATTTAAGAGATTATGAAATTAATTGCCCAAAAAATCTTGCATTTATTATTTCAGTCAACACGCTACGAAAGCTCCTTCCAATAGATGTAGAAATTTAAACTGATTTGTAAATTGTATTGCAAGTCAAATTGAAAGGGAGGCTCCAACTACATGTTAGAAGTCTCTCACCTCATAATTAATACCAAGTAATATCTTATTCAATATTATCTATTTTGAGGAGAGAGTAGTAAAGTTGGAATGCATAACTCTTTGGTCTTGTTCATTTAATTATATGAAGTTTAGTGATATGTATTTATATTAGCATTTTAATTGAAATGTTAACATATTAAATCAAGTTTTTTATATATTCCGAACGATCAATTTAGGTCGTTAAATTTAAGTTATATAAGTTTGTAGAAAATTAAGTTTTATATTTTAAAGTTTTTCTTACTATTTTCTTAAAATTTAAAAGATGACCATCTTTTATATACAAATATTTTTTTATTATTTTTCATTTGAAATTCGGAAAAAAAATACTAAAAATCTAAAATAGGATTTGATTTTTTTTTATATTTTTCATAATTGAACAAATGAGTCGACTATTCAAACAAAAAATACCGCATTTTGAACTTTAGCATTTTCAGAACCACATGAAGCTAGAAGCAGACAGCTGCCGACCCTTGACTTAATTTTTTTCCCTCAAAAATATGCCTTTATCTAAATACATTTGTCAGAAAAAATAATAAAAATATACTTAAAGCTAATATATATATATATATATAGGGAGAGAGAAAAAGAGAGACTAATGTGCATTCGAATGTATATGAGTCAAAATACATACAACTCAAATTTGACTTTTCAAAATTCAAACAGTTGATTTAAACCGTTTATCTTGTTCTCCATATTAATATGTGCTTGGAGACCAAATTTTACATTTTTTTGAATTGTTTTACTATTTATTAAGTATTTTACAAAATTGTTGATCCAACGGTGGCTTAACAAAACAGTAAAATCAGCAGCCACTGTTGGATCAACAATTTTGTAAAATACTTAATAAATAGTAAACAAATTTAGAAAAATGTAAAATTTGATCTCCAAGCACATATTAATATAGAGAACAAGATGAATAGTTCGGATCAATCGTTTGAATTTTAGAAAGTCAAATTTGAATCATATGTATTTCGGTCCATATACATTCGAATGCACATTAGTCTCCCTCTCCCTCTCTCTCTCTCTCTCTCTCTCTATATATATATATATATAGTAAGGCTTGGGTGCTATAGATAGCATAGAGAGCCACCGTGCTATGGCTCAATATTTGAGTTTTCAAAATTCAAACGGTCGATCCGAACCGTTCATCTTGCTCTCCATATTAATATGTGTTTGGAGACCAAATTTTACATTTTTTGAAAATTTTTTACTATTTTTTTAGTTAGGTAGAAAATCACTTGATCTAAAAAATTCTGCACCATTAAGATATTTAATTTTCTACTTATCTAAACAAATAATAAAAAAAATCAAAAAATATAAAATTTGGTCTCCAAAAACATATTAATATGGAGAACAAGATGAACGGTTTGGATCGACCGTTTAAATTTTGAAAACTCGAATATTGAACTGTAGCACGGTGGCCCTCTATGTTATCCATAGCACCCAAGCCTTACTCATATATATATATATGAGTAAGGCTTGATTGCTGCCAACAGTAGTTTAGCCAAGTGGTGTCGGGACTATATTTAGCCGTGTGATGCCCAAACAACAAATCCAAACCGTTAGATGTTTAATATATATTATAATCTACTTGGAGACCAAATTTTACATTTTTTAGAATTTGTTTACTATTTATTAAGCTGGTTTGAAAACCGCTATTTTCAGTAAATTTCTGCAGCATTGAAAACAACGATTTTCAAACCAACTAAATAAATAGTAAAATTTGGTCTCCAAATAGATTATAGTATAGATTAAACATCTAATGGTTTGGATTTGTTGTTTGGACATCACAAAATAAAAAAAAAGGCTGGCAGCACCGCCGGCATAAATGCTGCCAGCAGCAAATTAACCACTGCCTATATAAATATATATAAATTTGTGTTTATCCCAGAAAATATTTTTCCAAAATATGCATTTATATATATATATATATATATATATTTTTTTTGAAAAAAAATATGAAAATATACTCCTAATAGTAGTTGTTTGACCCCAACCCCAAGTACAGCTGTAACCGACAACAATAATAGTGGAGCTCTGTTCATGATCATGGAGGATCGGCCAGAAGCACAGAACACCTCGCACTCAAGATCCTCGATACAATGTCTTGTTATTGGTAGAGTAGAGTCCTTGTTACAAGGATAATACATGGCTCGAGCGGAGTGTCTCTTTTGGCGAAACTGATGTGAACAGTGACGTAGCTAGGATTTGAGTTAGGGGTGAGCAGAAATCGGGTTCGAATATTTTCTTTAAATGAGTTCGGATTTGAATCGCCTTCATAATTCTCTTTTCACTTTCATCCGCCTACCAAATTACATTCTGCCTATCGAATCGGTTGTAAAATTGCATGTATATTGTCGAATTGAACAAAGATTTAAAAATACATTTCTTTTCTAATTAGATTAAACGACTCACAAACCATCTTTGAAATCTGAACTGACAATCGGTACTCCGAATTGAATCCAGAGATAGGCAAAA
Source organism: Carex pumila (assembly GCA_033356055.1). Classification (NCBI taxonomy): domain Eukaryota; kingdom Viridiplantae; phylum Streptophyta; class Magnoliopsida; order Poales; family Cyperaceae; genus Carex; species Carex pumila. The sequence continues at coordinate 233,863 of JARJHM010000372.1, forward strand.
TCAAATTTAGAGATAGACAAAACCTATCGAAAAACCTAGTCAAAAGAAGAAGAAAAATTTCAAGGGTAAGCAACTGTCTATCCCTGTGCCACTGTGGCTCTGCCACTGGATGTGAACCCCAAACAATGACATAGATAACTCAATCGGACAAAGTAGAAATGTACACAATAAAACCTACAAAGTAAAAAAAAAATGTAGTAAACTATTTAAATAGTCAATTTCCTTTTTTTTTAATGAAATTTACAGCAATTAATATTTCAAATATTAACAAAATTACTTAACGAAATCACGAAAGCAACATGCAACAGATATACCAATGGTTGTGGAGCGAGCAAAAAATTGATTTTTTTTGAGACGATTTTTGCGATTTTAGTTTGGTTTTTCAAAAATCAAATAGTATTTGAGACTAAAATTTTTAGTGGCCTAAGATAGGACAAAATAATTTTCAATGTAGAGGCAATAACTCAATAGTAAATGAGTTTTTTTTTTTTTTAAAAAAAAAATCCAGTACATAGGTATACTTATTTGCATGGATTCGTTTTGTTTGACTTAAACGGCGGAAGAGTAGAATTAAAAATAGTGTGATAACGGTCTCAATTTTGTAACTTTCTTTGAGACATCGACCAAGAGAAACAAATGCTAGATTAATTGAACTGGTGCTTCATTTTTAGAGAAGAATGCTCAAAGAGAAAAGAGAAAGACGAGATCGATATAATACTTTAGGGAGTTTGTTGAAAAAGAGAAGAGAAAGAGGTGTTATTAAAATATATATAGTGATTTTTTAATACTCGATCACATTTTGTATACGAATCAGCCTCTTTCTAAAATCATTTCATGGGATCATTATACTCGCTAATACAAAGATAGAGATGTGTAGTTATTCACATTTATTTTCTTTCTTTTTGTACAAGCACATACAATCTATGGTAAATTAGAAGAGGATATTTATTTATGAGCAACACATGCTTTTCAAATATGCAATTATTTAAATTAAGAACCTGATAAAAGAGTTGTGAGATAAAACTTATAAGATAAAAATTATATCGAATTTCATTGAATTTTACATAGCAATCGTAGTTATGATTCTTTTTTCTTAATTTTACACATATATATATAGAGAGATAGACTAATGTGCTTTTGGTAGCACATGGGACGAAATACACATGGTCAAAATTTGAAATTTTAAAATCCAAAAAGTTGATATGAACCGTTCATCTTGTTCTCCATATTAATATGTGCTTGGAGACCAAATTTTACATTTTTCTGATTTTTTTTACTATTTATTGAGCCACTTTGAAAATCGTTGATCCAACGGTTTTACTGTTTTGTTAAGCCACCGTTGGATCAGCAATTTTCATAGTGACTTAATGAATAATAAAAAAATTAAGAAAAATGTAAAATTTGGTCTCCAAGCACATATTAATATGGAAAACAGGATGAATGGTTCAGATCGACTTTTTGAACTTTGAAATTTCAAATTTGGACCGTGTGTATTTTGACCCATATGCTACCGAAAGCATAGTTTGAAAACCGCTGATTTCAATGCTACAGAAATTTACTGAAATCAGCGGTTTTCAAACTAGCTTAATAAATAGTAAAAAAATTCCAAAAAAATGTAAACTTTGGTCCCCAAGTAGATTATAATATAGATTAAACATTTAACGGTTTAGATTTATTGTTTGGACATCAGAAAATAAAAAAATGGTGGCAACACCTCCGGCTAAAATGCTACTGGCAGCAAATTAGCCGTACCCTATATATATATATATGAGGAGGGATCAAGTTACAATAATTTTTGAGTTACAACAAGTTACAACAAACATTTTCTACATTTTCAAAGTCCAAATCGTTGATCCAAATCATTAGATGTGGTCTCTACAATAAAATGTGCTTGGAGACCAAATTTTACATTTTTTGGAATTTTTTTACTATTTTTTAAGATGGGTACAAAATTCAATGGTATGAATTTGACTAGTTTTTTGTACCCATCTTAATAAATAGTAAAGATATTCCAAAAAATGTAAAATTTGGTCGCCAAGCATATTTTATTGTAGAGATCACATCTAACGGTTTGGATCGATGATTTAAACTTTGAAAATGTAAAAAATTATTGTTGTAACTTGATCCCTCATATATAGAGTAAGGCGTGGGTGCTATGGATAGCATAGAGGGCCACCGTGCTACGGCTCAATATTTGAGTTTTCAAAATCCAAACGGTCGATCCGAACCGTTCACCTTGTTCTCCGTATTAATATGTATTTAGAGACCAAATTTTACATTTTTTGAAATTTTTTTACTATTTTTTTAGATAGGTAGAAAATCAAATATCTTAATGGTGCAAATTTTTTAGATCAATTGATTTTCTACCTAGCTAAAAAAATAGTAAAAAAGTTTCAAAAAATGTAAAATTTGGTCTTCAAACACATATTAATATGGAGAACAAGATGAACGGTTCGGATCGACCGTTTGGATTTTGAAAACTCGAATATTGAGCCGTAGCATGGTGGCCCTCTATGCTATCCATAGCACCCAAGCCTTACTCTCATATATATATATATATAGAGGTAGGCTAATATACAATCGATTGTTCCTGAGGTACCTATAACCAAGTCATTTTTCAATTTTTAAAGTCCAAATGATCGATCCAAACCGTTCATCTTGTTCTCCATATTAATATGTGCTTGGAGACCAAATTTTACATTTTTCTGAATTTTTTTACTATTTATTAAGTATTTTACAAAATTGTTGATCCAACGGCGGCTTAACAAAACAATAAAATCAACAGCCACCGTTGGAAACAATTTTGTAAAATACTTAATAAATAGTAAAAAAATTCAGAAAAATGTAAAATTTGGTCTCTAAGCACATATTAAAATGGAGAACGAGATGAACGGTTTGGATCGGCCATTTGAATTTTAGATTTATGGTCCAATGCACAAACCCCTCCATGCATTGCAATGCACCATAGCCCATCTCTCTCTCTCTCTCGCTATATATATATAGAGGTAGGCTAATATACAATCGATTGTTCTTGAGTCCCGTACAACCAATTCATTTTTCAATTTTTAAACTCCAAATGATCGATCCAAACCGTTCATCTTGTTCTCCATATTAATATGTTCTTGGAGACAAAATTTTATATTTTTCTGAATTTTTTTTACTATTTATTAAGCCACTTTGAAAACCGTTGATCCAATGGTGGCTTCTGATTTTACTATTTTGTTAAGCTACCGTTGGATTAGCGGTTTTCAAAGTGGCATAATAAATAGTAAAAAAATTCAGAAAAATATAAAATTTTGTCTCCAAGAACATATTAATATGGAGAACAAGATGAATGGTTTGGATCGATCATTTGGAGTTTAAAAATTGAAAAATGAATTGGTTGTACGAGACCCAGGAACAATCGATTGTATATTAGCCTACCTCTCTCTCTCTCTCTATATATATATATATATATATATAGCGAGAGAGAGAGAGAGAGAGAGATGGGCTATGGTGCATTGTAATGCATGGAGGGGTTTGTGCATTGGACCATAAATCTAAAATTCAAATGGCCGATCCAAACTGTTCATCTCGTTCTCCATTTTAATATGTGCTTGGAGACCAAATTTTACATTTTTCTGAATTTTTTTACTATTTATTAAGTATTTTACAAAATTGTTTCCAACGGTGGCTGTTGATTTTATTGTTTTGTTAAGCCACCGTTGGATCAACAATTTTGTAAAATGCTTAATAAATAGTAAAAAAAAATCAGAAAAATGTAAAATTTGGTCTCCAAGCACATATTAATCTGGAGAACAAGATGAACGATTTGGATTTTGAATTTTAGATTTATGGTCCAATACACAAATCCCTCCATGCATTGCAATGCACCAGAGCCCATCTCTCTCTCTCTCTCCCTTTCTCTCTATATATATAATGTTGATAGATATTAATAATATAATAAAATATTGCACTGTAGTAGTTTTCTTAAAAAATCTAAACAATGTGACGAAAATAAATGATCTAACTTTTAAGGAAATAAATCTATAATAATATGAGAGAAAAAACAGATTTTAAGAAAATAACATAGTTATTAAACATAACTTTTATGGAAAAAAATGTGGTAATATATGAGAGAAAATCAAATTTTAAAGAAAATCTTAAAGATGGGTAAAATTGTCTATATAGTAAAATAATTAGATAAGGTTGTGTTAATAAAAAAATTAGTAGTTTTAATATCACTACCCATAAAATTGCTATTATTTGTAACTCAAATTAAATTCCTATTTGAGCAATATATTGATTTCCACATATATCATTTTACTTGTTCTCCTTTATTCTGAAACGCCCACGAGTATAATTATTTTTAAGTGACATAAACGCATATATATTTAATACCTGCTGAAATTAATGTGTGTACCAGCTCAAGCTTCTTTTATACTTTTTCAGTATTTTTTTTAATTTTAATATGTATATTTCATTTTGGTTTGTTATTATTCTAAATTTATCACTAATTTGGAAAAACAGACAGAAGTAGAAATCCTTCTAGAGGACAAATTTAATACTAATTAAGTAATTATATATTGTTTTCGCAATCAGTCCCTTAAATTATTATATTTGTCTAAATTAGTTTCTTCTTCAATAAGAGATCAAGATGCAACATCATATTCAAATGATTTATTATGTAAAACGATTTTTAAGTTATATTATCGTCACATCAAAATATGACTGTCATTTGATTGTCATATATATTAAAGACACGTCAATCAGTATCCAACCATTATTTTCAATTTATGTCAATATCGATAAATATTTTTAATGAAAAATAGATTGGATTGTACCAATTGTCACATTCTCGAGGGGCTATTCAACAAAAAAACAATTATATTATGGACCCGATTGATCGAACGAATGCATTAGGTGCACAAGTCGAAAGCATTATTAACTTAATTCCACTAACATGAGAACTATATTAAATAATCTACATGTAAATTTACCACCAAATTTATAAGCATGCATGCTAGGAAAAGTAACAGCATATATACAAACGTGATGCAAATTGCAAAGTAATCCTATCAAGTTAAAAAATTAATGTTTCTTTCCATAAAAAGTCTCCAAATTTGATTTGAGGAGCTGGCACAATCAAAGATATGCTTATGCTCTCCAACAAACAATCAACATTAATTAATTAAGGATTAATTCATGCCACCTAGCATTATGTTATATCTTTTCAAGTAATTGATTAGACACAACAACAAATCATTCATGTAAATTATAAATCCTCTGTAACAAATTAAACAACTTCTAAACGGTAGCTTTGGCAAAGATTAATTTTTTATTTGAATTATTATTGTTGCTTGTGTTATATATCTTCAAGTAGTTACAAAATGAAATGTGATGTTACAAACATGCCAGCTAGAGATCACTGAAATTATAGGATGATTATAATAATATAAATTTCTCATTGTGAGAACTCAGAAATAAATCCATAGGAACTAAAATTAATCTAGTTTTAATTTAGATGTATGTGCACAATGTTTAATTTGTGCTGAAATTAAAGAAAAAAAAGCATGCATGCCAACTAAAGTATTAGTTGCCGACTTCTACAGATAATTAAGACAACTACATGTTTTTTATGTACCCTTTTTCTTTGAAATTAAGAAGCTTAATTTTTTTTTTTTCTAAAATGCTCACCCTCCGATCACTTACCAGTGTAGACATTGATTCGGAAAAATATATACATAACAATTTTTTTTTATATAGGTAGGAACCCTATTGATCTAAAGATTATGAACCAGAACCATACAATATATTATATATTGCAACGATTTTCTAACCATTTAAAATAATCTGTAAAATTTGGTGTCCAAGAAGATTTCATTTAATTTGAATATCATGTTGAAAGGATTGATATTACTATTTGAACTTTGAAAATTGAGTTTGAATTGTAAAAAAAAAAAAATGATTAAACCTTATGCAGAATTTGTCACAACAAATATTGTGCTAGTTATATAAAGCTAATCCATAGATAATTAGTAATATCCAGATATACAATATTAATTAACTCTCCAGGGACCATGCATGCTTAATATATATATATATAAAGCCGTCCAGATTAGAACCAACTAATTAATTGAGGCAAGATATATATATTACTAAATAATAATAATAATTCTCCAATGACAGTGCATACCTGCATATCAAACTAATTAACAACCTCATATCATAAAATGCGAGTTGGAACCACACACCAGATATATATTTCAATCAATCCATCCATAATTCCTGCGTTTGTGTAGCAACTGGAATCACAGGACATGGTGGGAGCCCACAATCTATGGGGTTTTCTCTAAAATTGCTAAGGCTACATAGCTCATGCAATATTTGTTTCATTTTGAGTAATAAAGTGAGTCTGTCAAGTGAGTCTTGATTTTTTTTTTTAAATAAATAAATTATATCTAGTATGTTGAAACCCCAATATATCATATGTGAAAAAAAAGTGATATGCATATCAATAATATAGTAGCTCACTAAATTTTTATAATAATTAGCTAAATTGTTCGATGAACAACATAATATCCAGATAAGCAAATTATTTTACTAACAACAGATAATTATATATATGCTTGTAGGTTTTACATATTTGTTAATCAAACATAGTTACATAATGTATTTTCTGATAGATAAAAAAATTAAATTATCTTTTCATCATATTTGTCTAGGAGTAATGATGATTAAATATGTTTTTAACAACACATTGTTACATTTTTAGTAGTTCCAATAGCTAATTAATTAGATTAAAACTAGTATATTTCGAAATGTTATAAGAGTGACTATCTAATTATTTAAAAACTAACATATTCGTTAATAATCGATGTGTATTTTTAAGAAATAACTCATTTTTTATTAGTATAGTTTTTGCGTGTTTATTTATTGTTGTACTTTTTACAAATATATCGGTTCATTTAACAATTAATTAGCAGCTTATTTAAATCGTTTAACTGGATATTATTAACCTTTTACTAGTTATAATGAACAAAAATTAAAGATGTCCAATCATGAACGGAGGATGTATCTCTCTCTAAAAAAGAAAAAAGAAAATATAATTTAGAGTATTGCAAGAAAATGCAGAAATTATAATTGCAGAGAATATAACCCATTTGTAAGCCTGTTTGATAGGTTGGCGCAGATGCTACTCTGTCTCTGTAGGTCCAGGACCTCCTGGCTACAACCCGTTTCATTTTATATTTCCTTCTATTTATTCTTTTTTTTTTATAAGCAAACTACAAACCAGACCGTACTTTAATTAACTTATTTATTTATCTATTGGCAATGCGGGATTTAAAAAAAAATAAAAATAGAATTAGCTTTAAAACTTTCAACAGAACAAGTATCCTTTACTCGTTTTTAGAAAAATAGCCTCCACTGATTTCTAGGATTGGTGGAGCAAAATAATTAGAATTTGAAGCAATTTTTCCACCTACCACATTGACACGCACAGGCCACACAAAATCCCTCCACCGATCCACAGGATCGGTGTAGCCCCAAAAAAATCCCTACGCAGATTCTGTGGATCAGTGTAGAGAGGAAAAAGACATAATGGAAAAAATAAAAAAGACCCCGTCGGGTTGTTTTTTTTTTTAAAAGGCCCCTCCACTGATCCTACGAATCTGTGTAGAGAGAAAAAATTCAGATTTTCTGTGGCTTTCCTTTCCTGGGTGCAAAAATGGGTCAAAATTAGCTCCACTAATCTCTAAAATCAGTGTAGCTATGGATTTTCTTGCTCCACAGATTCTAGGAATCGGTGGAGGCTATTTTTCTAAAAATCGAGTAAAGGAGGCTTGTTCTGTGGAAAGTTATAAAACTAATTCTATTTTTAAAAAAAAAATCGGCAATGCGTGTCATGCATTTAATCTTATTATTGAAAGATATGAATAGCTGTAGTAAAGTTTAATATAGTAATATACTAGCCTTGAAAAAGGTTTCAGAAAGCAATATACTTTATACTAAGAGGCGGCCTTTCATGTTATTTAATTAGTTAGGATCTATTAATTGGGTTCATATGGGCACATAAAACATATGAAAATAGTCAAATACGAATATTTATAATATGATCAGCTAGGCATACAAAATAGCTACCTTTACGCATTAAAAAGAATTATTGAAATGTAACCTAATTAATCAACCTTTAATTCAAATATACAATACTAATTGGATGATGTCTTTCTCGATTGTATTGTATGTGAGGTTGCAGATTTGAAATTATGACAAAAGAAATATTTATAAATATTAAACTTAATTAGAAATGCTAGCTAATCAGCACCACAAACGAGTATAATTACATATAATCAACACTGTATTTTCTTACAAACAAACAAAAGAAACTTATTCATGTATTTTATTTTATTTTTTCTTTTTCTTTTCTTTCCCTTGTAATCCTTGACATCCTTTTGTCTCAAAATAATAAAAATAAAAATGTCAGACCTCAATCTTTCTCTAAAAAAATAACCTATATGTAATTCATTATCTCATTAATTGGCACTTGGCAACACAAAATCGTTGGTTTGAAACATTGAATCAACTCGTAAACTTGCTTTTGACAAGATAATTTCTAATTTACAGAAAATGATACAATTGACAGGGAAAACGTGGGCTTTTATATTTCCAACACATCATACCAACAACCATATAACCCAATTAAATGTTATATTATTAAGCATTTGAATTTCTCTAAATTTTTATTATTAGACATACTTTAGTTTTGGAATTGTTCCCAACTTATGTACATAATTATTATAATAAAGTTCACATTAATTTACAAAAATTAAATAAAAAAAAAATATGTTCGTTTTTTCATTGACCAACAAATTAATTAAAGTCCATTGAAAAAAATGTTCCACCGTTTGACCCGTTCTAGTCTTAATTTTACACCTCACCATTTGTTATTTATAAAGCAAAAAAAAAAAAAACTTAAATTCCATTTTTTAATCACATGCAAGCGCGTAGATCCTTTCCAGTCTATAACACATGGTCACCACCAATGACCATTAAATAAAAAAAGAAATCAAAAGAAATAAAAATATGTTATAAAATTAGAAACAATTAACAATTACCGAACCCTAACCATCCGAAACTAACCTCTCCATAACCCCTGACCATCTATAAAAGCCCCCCCTACATTCCCCTTATTAACTCAAGCAATTAGCAAACAAGAACAAAAGCAAATCCATACACACATCTCATAACACATATTCAACCTTTTTGTGCAAGAAAATTAATGGAGATGAAGAAGGTTGCATGTGCTGTTCTTTTTGCTGCTGCCTCTGCCACCGCTGTCATGGCTTCTGATGCCCCTGCACCGTCACCGGCAAGCGGTGCCTGGTCCGCTGCACCGGCCTTCGGTATGGCCGTCGGTGCCTCCGTTCTCTCCTTCTTCGCCTACTACATGCACTAAATGCCACGTGGAGGAACAAAGTATAATTAATTAAGAAGATGGCTTAAAAATTAAAGAGGGAGAAGTTGGATGGCAAGATTTCATTGGAGACCTCTTTTGAATATCTCTAGCTAGTTCATGTTCTTTCCTTCTTTCTTTTTTCCGTCCTCCTTTTTATTTTTTGTTTTTCCAAATCTCCTAATATTGTTTTTATATTTGTATTATTATTATTATTATTATTATTATTATTAATTAATTTGGGGGAATGTGGTTTAACGCTATGCATGTATAAGCACTTTAATTAGTGGATTCATATTTATCCAATTATTTCCGTGATAAATTAATTGGACTTCTTCTATTCAATTTTATTTTATTAATTTGGTCTATATATGTTCATAAATTAATTGCTCAATGCTTGATAAATATATATGGTGTTGGCAAAAATACAAGTCATTTTCAAATAAATAAACAAAACACACACACACACACACACACCAATTTTGATTTCTAAATCACTGTAATTTCAAATAATAATAACTATTTAAACTTGAAATGGTCATCTAGAATTTAATTTAAATTAGATTTTGATTAGTTAAGAACAAATTATCTTGAGAAATTTATAAATTGTTGCTACTTAAAAATCAAATAATAAGAACCTTTATTGTATTAATATGACAATAACGATGTAAATATTATAGAATCACAGATCAAATTGAACAAACATGAGCTAGTGGGATTAATGTGGGAACATACAGAGTAGCAGTGCCCTCCACATAACCGACAAAAGAAAACCATGGTGTTGCTCTCCATGATCCAACTTTTGCAAAGATACCCCGAATAATTGCATTATTAATTGTGTGTTCTTTCAAAAGGTGTGCGCTGTCAGGTAAGGGTCTGAGTCTCTACATGCATGTCAGCATGTGGATGCCAATACAGCAATCACAAAAGCAAATTAATGTGTAATTTTTTTAATTAGTGCAAATTAAGTTCCGTACGGGGATTTGAAAACATCTGCAGCTAGAATAAGTGAAAATTTCGACGCTTTTATTTACATCTTATTTCAATTTAAAACAGTTAGCATGGGCTTGCCAACGCTTCGCTGAGTTGATTAGACTTGTAATTTGTGTCATGAAATTGTGATGAAAATTGTAGAAAAATAATCAGTTTAGTCGTATTTGGTCATATATAGTCTTGTTTCATCAGGTTTAATGTTTCTTTTTTCTAATTTTAAGTTTGTGAGGAAGAAAACATTGAAAAGAATGTCGAAGATATGGAGTAATTGAAAAAAAAAGAAGGTAAAATAAAGAAATAATGTTGTAACAAAATTCATATTTCACAAAAATATTTAATTTATATCAAAATTTAAATTATTATTTGAGATAAATAATAACATAAATTTTATGTTATATTCATCAAGTTAGTTCATGTGTCTTGTTTTTCTTTTTTGGAAGGTGATTACTACATCTACATGAGAATGAATATGTCACATGACAGACAAATTTTAATACATAACCGACACACATGACGTGATGTGTCCAGTTACAATGTGACTTTTTAACATCCCAGAGATAATATTTAAAAGACCTAATAAAATGGACTTTAATTTAGGCAAAATATCATGTCATATTAATTAAGTTTTTTATTATTAATATTGTTAAAGTATACTATAATTTAAGTAATGGACATTCTTTAAGTTTTTTTTTTTTTTCATTTAGCATAGTACGTTGTAAAAATAATGTGTTAATCGAATTTAAAAATGAGATGTGCGAAATGGAATTTTAAAGTAAAACCGGACTGGGCCTGATGGGCCTTCTTGAGCAGGCCAAGCTAGATATCAGACAAACTTTGTTGGTTTTGGATGCTTGTAGGATGAGACTTTGTACTTCTATTTTACCTTGATTTAAATACTAAATTTTTATATTTTTTTTCTGGTGATTCAAACTTTGAGTTTGTCTGAAAATTCGGGACATAATTGTTTTGCATGAATTTTGAAACTGTCCAATCTCTATTAATTAATTATATGGCCCATGCATGCAATTTTAAATTGGCTGGAATTCTTATATATAACTGATTCGATTTTAAGAAAATTAAATTTTGAATTATTTTATTAGAGGATATGAACTCTTTACCTATGGTACACATTTATCTTTTATTTTTAGGCTAAATATTTGCTTCTCTTGTCAATTTTGTGCGGAAACTCATGATCTTGAGTACTTATTTCCTTAATTTACAGATAACAAATATTTTCTATGGACATGCACATCAACATTTTAAATAGATCATAGGTTCAAACTCCGAATACAAATTTCTTGTGAATATGAGAATATCAATATGTTACTGAAGATTTAACATTTTGTCTTTCTCAAATTTTATTTATAGTAACGACAATTCTGATACGATCAAACCAGCAGAGACAACCCAAAGTGACCTAAGCGGTACTCAATAAAAGTCATTTCTAATTCCCCAAGTTTCCTTCCTTTACATATAAAAGCTCCCGCTCTGCATGCATGTATCCAATTCATGATGCTACTTTTCTCTATAATTTGTAATCATTCATATTCAATAACATAATTAATTTCATTCACCAAAATTAATTATTAATTGTTTTCGCTGTTTGTTAAAGAAGCTGCTACGTTTTAGTTTTCTTAACGCAACTGCACAACCCTAATGTGCACCACATGCTCCTCTTAATTAGGTATTTTAATTATGGCATCATCAAACCCAAAAGAAAATAAAAATAAGAGAGACACTTGAAGCACCCATACTCGACTCGCAAAGACAAACTATTTTATTGCTTCACACTAATTAAATCACACCATAACATTAATTGAATTCATCACACTTTTTTCACTCCACAAAAGAGATATATATTATTGGCGCATTATTTCACACCGGCCATACCTTTATTAATTAACTAAGCAAATAACGAACCACACAAAGTTACCACTTACCACACAGTTAATTTCTCTCAATTTACTTTCAAGTTTCAACTCTAACTTCCACACAAGCACCCAAATGTAGGGTTTTAATTAGGAGCTAATTAATTGCACCGTTCTTGGCCTTTGCCTGAGCTCTACTGAGATCATGAAGGGAGTTAGGGTTTGGTGCAACAGCATTGGCACTGGTACTGTTAGGGTTTGATCCACTGGAGGTGGCTTGTTGCTTCTGTTTGATCTGAACTAACAGAGCTTCGTTCTCTTCATTGAGCATCTTCGCCTTCTTCCTCAACCTCTCGTTTTCCTGCATGATGCAGTAGTTCTCCAACCATAGCTTCTTGGCTTTCTCTATGCTTCCCTCCAAACCTGATCGTAATTAAAGAATTAAACACAGTTTAATACACACATATAATTAGTGACAATATGTAAGTATCATGCTAATTATCTCAAGAAGGAATATATATATATATCAAATTAATAAACAAAATTTCAAAGATTAATAGTTAGAGTAACTATTGACGAGTGTGTGTGTGTGTGTCAGTGTGTAGCATCAGTGCATGTGCATCACCATTCACCCAACAAATAAAGATGGTCATCAAAGTAATGAACTTAACATAAAATATTAAACAGTGTCAGGTTTTCAATTTAATCACCTAACCTTTCTCCGACATGGTGGGCCCACAGATGATATATATTTCACTAATAAATTAATTATGTACAAAGTATTATCTGTTATCTTTCTAATTGAACAAGTTTCAAGAAAAAAACCGGACAAAGAAATTAAATATGATTGCTTCATAAAAATTGTTTGATCAAGCTATTTTGATTCTCTTTCTTTTTTTTAAAACCTTCGCAGGATCTATTTTTATTCTCAACTGTTATTTTTCTGGCCTCCCAAATAAGAAGAGATAGATGCGTAAATATGGAAAAATAAAATACTGCCTAAGATACTTCCGAATTTTTTAACCCTCATTTTTCTTAACTATTATATTTTGATCCATGATATGGTTTTAATAAAGCATATAGATATTTTTAAGGGGGATATTATTTCCTGGGGGGTTTTGTGGCATATATGTGGGCCCCGTTGGATTTTGTAATTAACTGCTGAGACAGTGATCAGGTTTTTTCTCATAAAATTATAACCATTAATTACAATCATAGCATATCATTACTCCTATCTAACCGTTGGCTATATATTTGCGTATGGGGGTTACTGTTTATTAGATGAAAGCAAGGAGAGATAGCGTGTTTAAATTAATTGAGATAGCGTGTCAGCTAAACGGGCCCCAATGAAAATCTTTACTACTTATTCAATTATTCTATGACAATATAATATTATAACGCACTTATCACTTGTTATTATTTGTTTATCATCCCACACATCAAATATAGGTAAAAGTTGTAAGTCAAGAAAAAGTTTTATTCGGTGTCAACTTTTGCAACAATGTGTTGGTTCATCATTTAATAATCTAGAAGTTCAAATTTACTCAAAATAATTATCTATCGTAGGGTTTGAAGCTTATTAATATTTTGTTAACTAAAGCTCAAGTTTTCAATATATTTAATTTTTAAAAAGTATCACAAATGTTTTTAATTCGAGTAATTCAAATCACCAGTTTTGTTCTCAAATTCCCAAATCATTTGTAACCACTAAATTGTTCATCTCATGGCCTAATTAGCTAGCTAGCTACAAAAAGCAAACAAAAGCTCAATAGGAATTCCAACCCATTGAATCTCATCTAAAATATTCCCTAAAATATATCGTAGCCGAACATTTCCAAGTACAAATGGTGAGATTTAGACAGTCGATGTCGATCTAGAAGGTTGAGGTTTTAAGAAGGTCTTGAATTTCATAAAGAAACAAGATCGATATTTAAAAAAAAATTAAATTGGTCTGTATTGTTTCATGCAGATTATAAGCAACTTCAGCCTTATTTTACCTCACATGACCTTCACTTAGCAATTATCCTCAGTGTGCTTGTGTAGATGGAAGAACATATCCTATATATTGATTTTAAAGGTTCATATATATATATATATATATATTAAAGGTCAATTGGTAACTTCAGCCTAATTTTCCCTCACATAACCTTCCTATTGACATTGAAGATTAAAATGACTTTAAAAATCACAGACTGTAAACTTTCTAATTAATTAAATTATAAATATATGATGAAATAAATATGAACAGTCTAAAATTCTCTTAGTGTGCTTGAACATCACATTAAGTTGTACGATCTCATCTATTATATATTCATGCTTGTACTTTTTGAACGTTTGATACAATTTGTTCCAATATACCCGGTCTTTGTACAGAGAATTTTGCAACAAGTAAGAGGAAAGTTTGTTTACATTTTCTTTGATTGATATCTTGATTGGGTCATGGCAGGGGGTAATATAAAGTGGCGGCATGACAAGGTACAAATCTTTGCTTTTCTATCTTTGAAACAAAATGATTCTTACTCATGATCAGATCAAATGGCTAGAAGGGAATTAACAGTGATTTGCCATATGTTATGTGCAATACATGTGCCTGCGAGACCGCTAGACATTTGCTTTTTGAGTGCTCATATGCAAGGTCAATTTGGAACTCGATGGCTACCCGATATGCTTACCAACTGATGGTACTAGGCGACTCGGTGGAACACACATGGGAAAATTAAGTCTTTGCAAGAGGCCAGAGGGCGAGTATGCATACTCAAGAGGAAGTGGATAGTATGGTTCAGTGTCATGGTTTGGTTCGTGTGAAAGCAAAGAAATGAGAAGACATTTAGAGACAAAGCCATGCCGCCTAGAGTTCTGATGGAGAGGATTCATGAGGGGTTGTTGTGGATGAGATATTGCAAAGGAAGTATGAAGTAGAGATCAACGGTTGTTGTGCGTAGCCTTTTTTACTTCTATTGTATTATTGATTGCTAGCTTCTACCAACATTTAAAAAAGAAAAGAAAAAGATACCTTGATTGGGTCTCAATTACATCTTAAAATATTAATACTTGACTTCAATCTCCTTTCTGTGATCAATATGTCAAATCACTAATAAATTTCACAATGACCAAAAATTACAAAGATATTACCAAACCATCTCCCAAATAAAATAAAAAAACAAAACAAAACAAACTATCCAATCTTACAGATATACTATATATCAGACATTCTAATAATCTTAATGTACTTGTCTCACTATCTAACATTCACTTATATCCCAAGAAGATTCAGAGGATTTTCTTGCAAATATAGCAATTGATTCGACTGCGCTTGTCACTGCCTTTTGCTCTATCAGAATAGCCTCTTGGATCTCCTTCAAGACTTCCGAAATCGACGGCCTCTCCATTCCTCTTGGTTTTACACACATCACCGCAACTTCCGCGATTTTCCATATTGAATATATATCATAGGTTGGTTCTAGTGACCTATCTATGATGGCGTGTATGTTACCGTTTTGTATATGATCTCTTGCCTGACAAAAAGGTGCTTTTCAATTAGCACAGCTTATTTTTGTAATTTCAATTACTATTACTATACAAGGGACATAGGTTATGATGATCAGGGTGCATAACGGTATGTACCTGACAATATAGTTTTGTACCGAACCCAAGGTTTTTAAGGTAGTTTCTTGTAAACGCTTGGGTTAACAAGGGAAATTAAGGAGGAATTTCATTACTATATGTGTAAACTTGCTTGGAGGAAGTTTCTGAATTACAATTCAACAAAAAAGTTATTTGGTTTTATTGAAACAATTGGTCCAAAGAATAGAATGAGGAGGAAATTTTTAAAAGTTGACAATGGTTAAAAAGATATATACTAACCCATTCAGCTACATTCTTGAAATCTTCACCAAAATGCTCCATGGATATAGGATCACAACCCGAAATCAATTCAAGAAGAATTATTCCAAAACAAAATATATCGTTCTTCACAGTAAATTGCTGACTAACATGGTACCTATTCATTTTTTAAAGCATGCAATTAATTTAGCAATGGATATTTTAATTAAAAGTCAACACAAACACACGAGTGCACACACAAACATGTGCCTGTATTGGCAGTCCACTATTTGATTTTGCTTATTAAACTTAATTATCAAGGTAAACAACATTTCAATTGAGGATAAATTTATATATGCTTGAAACAAGAAGAAAGTTAAGCTTACTCGGGGTCTAAATATGCAATTGTTCCTTTAATCTTGCTTGAAACATACTTAGTGTCGGCCATGAGCTTAGATAGACCCAAGTAAGAAACCTTAGCTCTCATGTTATTGTCTAACAATATATTGCTGCTCTTTAAATCTTTGTGTATTATTTGTGGCGAGCAACCTGTGTGAAGGTACTCTATACCTAAATTAAGGAAACAAAACAATGCAAATGTCAAACTAGAAAATAAAAGCATAATTTCTTCAAGTGCATATTGTTATTTGAGGTAAAATGAAGGTCATTCTTTCTAATTTAAAACATTTAAAAGATAATTTCCAACTGAATTTCAAATGCATGATCATCCACACAGAGAGTATATTCTTAACCACTATGTCAAAGAAAATTTCTCTTAAAATGCATATTGCGCCAAAGGGAACAATTTTTTTTTTTTTTGTTATAAATTCTTTTTCACCGAAGTATTAACTTAATTAATTGGGGAACCAAACCTTTAGCCACGTCTTTGGCTATCTCAATTCGTTTGACCCAACTAGAGATCTTCTTCTCTGGAGGTCCTGGCAATATTTTTCATTATATATTCATCAAAACAAAAATAATGACAATCTATAATACATTTTTATTTATGTATGAAAATATGAAATAATGTTGTGAAATGTGTGACGTACCATGCAGAAGCTCATCTAAGGTTTCCTCATGCATGAATTCATACACAAGTATATTACTGTCATCTCGTTGACTATATCCTAAAAATTTCACCAGGTGCTTATGGTGTATCCTTGACAGCATAGTTACCTTAAAAGTGAGAGTAAGATAGAGCACGCCAGATATTAGAGTTGCGTAATGTTGTCTATTAATCATGTTAACTAGTTTGTTTAATTCAGACAAAAAGAAACAACCCTGTGCTGGCATTACCTAGACATATAAAGTAATAATTACTAAACTAAATTAAATAACAATCAGATCCAGTACCAGTGTGAAGGTTACAGTTCATGTACATTTCTAAACCCTCCAGTGACCAAAATCATTATTGAACCAGTAATTGCATGTTAAACTGGTATATATGCAATCTCAACATATACATACCTCATTTATGAACTCAGAAATCCTTTGATTGGACTCAGTGTTGTGAACCTTGACTGCAATCTCCCTGCCATCTTTTAGTTTCCCATAATAAACTGAGTCGAAGTCACCATTTCCTATTACCTTCTCAAAATTTTTAGTTGCATCTTCAATTTCCGACAAGTCAAATCTATGTGCTGGTTCACTTTTTAATTTGCTCAGTAAATTTAACTGAAAAATTGGCAAACGTCCCATTTTACCTGAAACAAATCAAACGAAAGAAGAATTTCTGTTAAAGAAACTCAAGAGTAAAGATATATAAACTTCAGGAAAAATATTCACATTCACATATATAGCACTAAATCTGACAAAGAACCCTAATTAAGAATACATGAAGTCAAAATAACTCAGAATATATAAAGTAAAAAGCCATTTTGTCTGGATCTAATACGGTTATAATCATGATTGACTTAGGGAGTTAGCTGTTGTTAATTAAACCATAAAACTGGAAGTAAACACTAAAACAATAAAATAAGCTTTACGTTGTCTAAAAAATTTTACCACTTATTCTCCCCTTTTTCTTGTAACACAAACAGCATGCTGCAAGAAATAAAAGCAGCACTACGGCACCTACTTTAGACAAGACAATGAGAAAATTGTTCTTTGCTTTCTTTGCTTCTCTGCTCGGGTGGAGACCTGGATTTCCTAAAAAGCTATGCAATAAATGAGAAGTAGATATGTTAACAATATTCGGTTCACATTTCCTTTTCCTGCTTTTGGTAAAAGAAAATAAGCAAAAAAAACATATATATATATATATATATATATATATATATATATATATATAAATTAGCAATAAATGAACATGTAATAAAAATGGAAAATACATACTTCAAAACAACATTTTTCCTAAGAAGTCCCTTTGGTATTGCTCCAGACAATTTGTTGTGCTGTACATACCTGCAAATGTTTATGTTTATATATATGAAAACGCTTTTTAAATAAATAGTAAAACTTTCTTTCCCATAAAATTTCGTTATTGTTTTGAATAGGATCAACATTTTGATATTTACATGAGAATGTCAAATTTAGCAGCTTGGATCGACCGTTCGGACATGATAATGCATAATCCAAACTATTAGTATTTCGAACAAAAATGTGATTCTTTTTTTTGAGTAAAAGTTGGAGGTCAAGACACTCAACAATTTAATATCTACAAAAGATTTTTCCCTCCGGATTTCGAACCTGCGACCTTCTACATGAAGGGGATTGCCTTTGTACCAAAAGCTAGTACTCAAAACATTTTTTCCCTTTTACTTTAGTAGCAAAGTCCTTTTCTTTCTTTTTCCCCTTTTGACAAAATATTCATTGGACAAAACATTTCAACTGCTTAAAATTTTTTCAGATTGTTCTTTTTCTCGGAAAAAAAAGGGTATTGAGTGAGGATATACATAACTTGCTTCTATTGGAATATAATAGAAGCTATCGAAGAGTGCTGAAGATACATAAGTTGAAGTTGCTAATTAGAAACACAACTTACAATTCCTTTAGATTTGGAAGGTTGGCCAATGATGAAGACAGTGAACCAGTAAGCCCATTATTTTCAAGGTGACTGCAAAAGAACAAAATATATGCATATATCAATCTATATAGGATGCTTTAACTTATGGTCTTATTTGAAAACAAAGTTAGAAATGTCTGTTTTCTTACATAATTTGTAAATTCGGGCATCCATTAAAGTCAGGTATTGAACCAATAAGTGAATTGCCATTAAGGTACCTGCATTATAAGTTTAATTCCAGTGAGCTGAAAACTAAAAAGAAGTACATCAAAGCAGATTTTATAAAGGAAGACAAATCAAAATATTTTGAAAACTAAAAAGAACAAAATACAGTTTCCTAAAACAAACAAACAAAAAATTTAAAAGATCAAAGGAAGTTTTTTTTCGCTAATCCAAAAGATAAAGATGAAAAAAAAATACATATTTAAATTAGAGAAAACAGATATGAAATGTAGAAGAAATGCTTATGTCTTACAGTTCAACCAAGCCTGTTAAGCTTGTCAGTTCCTGAGGAATATTTCCAGTTAAATTCTTCCCAGATAGATCTCTGTTTTGAATTGGAAATAAAAAATTGAAATAACAAGAGGGTAAGTTTGGGGATTAGTCATGAAAAGAAAAAAGATCATATATATGAGCTATGCCACATTGTTGGCTTGGAAAAAACATACAAAATTGGATAAGGAAAAAATAAGTTCCCTAGAGAAGATCTCATACATTGAAAAAATTACGGGTTGGCTATGAATATTGCATTGAACCCAAGACCATGATGCGGGTAAGCATGGGTCACCACCTTCTTGGGCCCACACAGCTTGCGGGTACCTTGCTATGAGACTTGCCATTGCAGTTGCTGAGACTCAAAAAGAGAAATTTTCAGCAAAATTTGAAAATTAATATAACACTCCTTAAGAGCTTTGTCAGCTCAATTAACGAGTACTGTGTCATACCATCAAGAGATCCAAAATTGATCAGCACATACTTGAAAACTTCAAACGCATTTAGAATAGGACCCCGTGTTGACCCATTGGTTTGTCTAAACAAGAGAGATGCAATGAATGGCAAGGACACGTTATAAAACCCCGGCTCATAAAGCTGGTAGTTCCCATTGGCATTTTCCTGCACATTCACGATGGCTTCATTGACGGGTGGGCCATACGGAAGGACAATATTAAACTGTCTTGTTTCATTTGGGCCCAAGTCTTGGATCTCTGCCATGTAAGTAAATGCCCATGCATTTCCTGGAAAGTTATTTAGGTTCATGCGGTATGTTAGGGTCCCGTTATTTCCCACGACAGCAGTTTGCATGACCTTTACAGGGGGCATCTCGTAACGGTCCACAAATATTGGTTTTGTGGTTGAAACTTTTTCAATACCAGATGCCACATCAACTAGGTAATTCTGCTTTTTAATAGCGTCAGATTGCCAGATCCTGTCAAACGGGTCGTCAGGGTACCTAAAGAAACAAGAAGCATTAATTATTATCAAATAAAACATGACATCGCACACTATAACTGAAATGAATGATTAAGCCATCGGTTGTACTATAAAGGGCAAAATCTTCAGTTTGCCAATAAATGTATATATGTGAAATATATCTTTATATTTTTATAGATGCATACAAACATATTTGAAGTTCTCTGGGTTTAAATGAAAATTTCACCTTTTCTTTTAGGTTGGATGGTGATTACCAACCAACAATCTGTATAAATCAAATGAATATATATAATTTACGAGATTTTCAAAATAAAATAAATTGTGGTAGGTAAGGTCCAATTTAATTAAAGTACGTACATAGAACAAACTGAACACTAAACATTAAGACCAATTAAATTGCACTCAAGCGAGCACTTATTAATAAACAAGTACATAAAATACCTTATTGAAGCATTACTCAGTGCCCCAAAGTTAACTCTAGCAGCCATGAACATGAAGTACTGAGTCTCAAACATGGTATTATACATAGATCCATTGAACTGCCTAATCTCAATCGTAGATATAAACGGCACACCTGACGAAGCATTGTACAAACAAACACTGAGAGACGGAGATGGAGCCAACACCACCATCTCACTCACCACAGGTGTGATGGCATCATTAATCACAATCGTGTCCCAATATGTGGCATTCAGAGAAATGACAAATTTCGGGTACACGTTGGTGTTGTCAAAATTACCATAAAGGAAGGTGGCTCTGATAAGGTACCGGAGGCGTGTTGTGACATTTAGGGTGTAGCAGTATTTCCTGTTGTCTGGAGGAAAGAAACGCACCGTGTTGTACTGTGTTTTGTTGTTGTTTACAAGTGAAGAAGTGTTGGCGCGTTGGCCGAATGGATAGTTGCTGTCAGGAATCCATTGGAGGCCAATATCATCGGTGTGCGCACTGCTTCCACCACAATCAATATTGACGAAACCTACAGTTGTAATATCGCCATGATTACGTATGAAATTAGCAGATCACAAAATGTATGTTCTTCTATCATTTTTGTACTGTTTACACGAATATCTGATTAACTCACAATGGAGTTTCTTAAGAAAATATGAATTTCCTTACAAAATGTTGCATTAATTTAATTTCAAAATTCAACAAATAAATGTCAAGATTTCATATGCACACAAGAAAACTAAAATATTTACTTTGAAAGGATGAGTTAAATCGAACTTGATAAAAGGGAAGGCAATTGAATAACAGAAGGAAAAATGAGATTAATTTTGAAAGGTATATTTTTGTTGTGTCATTTGTGGATGATCTTTAAGTGGCAATGAAACCTACATGTGGAGAGTTTAGAGTTCCTCTTTTCTTTTTTCTTTATTGTTTTTGAACTTTTTGGGAATGTAAGATGCATCGAAAAAACCTTAAACAACAAAATATAGAATTCAGAGGACATAAATGATGATGCACCTGGCACTTGAGCTTTTGTCACCGGCACTAGAAAGACTAGAAGAATAACTAGAAGACGTGAACTTTCCATTACTAGATCTCTCTCTCTTTTGAAAAATAAGGAACGAGCTGCCTTATATATGCTTCATGAATACAAGTCCCTACTACTTTCTCTCTCTCTCTAAAGCATGGAAAGGGCTAGAGGCTTCTGAGTGACTGTCTCTATCTCTCTTTTTGTTGTTGGTGGTTAAGAATTAATCTTGTCAAATCAGCTTACTTTAATTTCCACTAATATAAGCAGGATCTGAAAATTACAAGTGTCACATATATAGCGAATAGGATGATGGTTTTTTGTTGGTTTATGATCCTAAATAGAATCGATCCCCAGAAGAGTTAATCTTGTAAAGAAGGATGGTGCAGGTGCCTAGTGAATTTGTACTTTTTTCGTAGACAAAATGCAGAATCAGTACATCACCTATTCAATGAGGAATGTGTATCCTCTACATTAACTCAGAAGGGAATCTTTTGAGTTAACAAATTTCAACCGTTTGATTTTGAACTTAACCAATCCGGCTCTTGTCTATAATATAGAGAGCTTTTAATATTAGTGCAGATCTAGTCTGCACGAATCTTGAAACAAATTGAATGGTTGAAATTCATTAACTCGAAAGACTCCCTTTTGAGTTAATGCAGAGGATATTAATTCTTCAATGGGTGCTTGTATCTTGCTTACTATATATCAGGATAGCACTTGCACTTGGTATGAAAATGCCAGGGATTATCAATGCCGTGACAAGTGACTTGTATCGAGAAATCAGAATCGGAAGCAGAATAGATAAGTTAATCATGGAATCAGAATCAGATGAATTGATACAAATTTGTCAAATTGGATCAAAAGGTTGGATTTTGAAAACAACTTGTTTCGTATTCAAATTACAGATAAATAAATTGTACAAAAATAATTTGAGGGAAAATTATGTTAATAAAAAGATTACACTCAAATAATCTACTAATATAATGTAATTAAGCATTCAAAACTTACAGATAGTGATGAATTTTCACAAAGTGTAGAAATTAAAATAAACAAAAACAAAATATTAATTTAATTATTTGTGTGCTTAAAACAATATAAAGATGTAAAAAGTATAAGCCAATTAAATTATTTATAATATCTATAAGATAAAGATTTCACAAATATAATTTACTAGTATAATAAAAACGCAGCAAGAAAAACTAATCAGAAAGCCATATAAATTAAATTGTAAATTACAATAGTAAACAAAAATAAAATATTATATAATTTATGAAAATGATATATCCAATTAAATAATAATACATATTTATGGACATTTTATTTAAAAAAAATTAAAAGTAAACCATAAATTAAAACTTAAAATCATCGAACTAGATCTAATGTAAATAAATATGGAAAAACAAAAGGCCCAAAAAGTGCGCCTTCTGGATTATAATGATAAGTTCTCTTTTATTTAAAGCATTTAAAAATAGTAAAAATAAACATGTATTATCGATTTCTGAAATCTCAATTTATACCACAACTGCTTGATAATTCAACAGTTTATATGGCAAAATTTTGAATAATTCAGCGGATCACCAGTTCAAAAGCTCACATGCCCGGTGGGTTATTAGGGTCACCTATTTTTTAGTCTTTTGCTTATAAAAGGTTGCTTCTCTCTCTCAGCCATAAAAAAAATCTAAACTAGATCTTCTACTTGGAGTTTTTTTTTTTTTTTTTAACTTATATTACTTTTTATAATTTATGAATTATTAATTTTTCTTACAAAATGAAATGTACTAACAGGGGTTATCTTTTATAATGTGTACTTTTTTTTAACCAAAATCAACTAACATGATTTGTGTTTTACTTTGTGTGTGTGTGTGTGGGGGGAGGGGATTTTATATGGTGTATGTGGGTATAAAATGCCTCCACCCGACCCATACCGTACCCATTGACAGCCCTGATTTTATGGCATCATCTAACAAAATAAATAAATAAAAGAAAAACCAATTCATAATTTATGATCATGTACCGTACTCATATAAAGTTCACGTACGCTAAGCATCCATGTATCCAATTCATGCTACATTTCTCTATAATTTGTGATCAGTCATATTCAATAAAAGAATACCACCAAAATTATTGTTTTTTCTGTTCTTAAAGAAACTGCTTCGATTAGTTTTATTTTTCTTAACGCAACTGCATAACCCTTGTGTGCACCACATGCTCCTCTTTATGTTTTTATGGTATCATCAAACCGGCCCCCAAAAAAAGAGAGAGAAAGAGAGAAGCTTAAAGCAGCCATTTACTCGACTCAAACACAAAGATAAACTATTTTATTGCTTCACAATTAACATAACAGTAATTGAATTCATCACACTTTTTCACTCAACAACTAAAAGAGAAATATTATTGGCGCATTATTTCACACCATGCCTTTATTAATTAATTAAGCAAATAACGATCACACACAGTTTCTCTTAGTTTACTTTCAAGTTTCAACTGATGATCCAACTTCCATACAATTAAGCACCCAATTGTTGGGTTTTAATTGATTAGGAGCTAATTGCACTGTTCTTGGCCTTTGCCTGAGCTCCACTGTGATCATGAAGAGTCAGTTGAGAGTTAGGGTTTGGTGCAACAGCATTGGCACTGGTACTGTTTGGGTTTGATCCACTGGAGGTGGCCTGTTGCTTCTGTTTGATCTGAGCTAACAGAGCTTCGTTCTCTTCTTTGAGCATCTTCGCCTTCTTCCTCAACCTCTCGTTTTCCTGCATGATGTAGTAGTTCTCCAACCACAGCGTCTTGGCTTTCTCTATGCTACCCTTAAAACCTGATAATTAATAAAGAATTAATTAAACACAGTTTATACACATATATATATCTGCTGACAAAGTGACAATATTATGTATCATGCCAATTCTCTGAAGAAGGAATTAAAACATATCAGATCGATCGATAAACAACAGTTTAAAGATTAATATGATAAATACCTCAGTAAAAAGAAAGGTGAATATGATAAATAGCTATAGTACTATTGATGTGTATGTGTATGTGTGTGTGTGTGTAGCATCTTCCAAAAAGTGAGAAGGTCAAAGGATTTAATTACTAACCTTTCTCTGGCATGGTGGCCTTACAGATGATATTCAATTGTTACTAAAAATTGTGGGGTGGGACCTACGTACAGTGGTGGGTTTAATTGAGGGGCTATTTATAATCTTTAAGTAGTCCCAAACTATGAACGCAAGGCCTTTCTCACTCTTCAAAAATTTCTGGGGGCTTGGATTGATGCTTGCAAATGATGAATTGGCAGGTGGCGTCACGCTCTGATTGTGCCTAGCTGGGGTATTATTGGTATTTAACTGTTCAAATAATGATTTATCACCGTTTTAATTATTAGATATATATATAGATATCATGAGTGGTTTGGTTCTAAAATGTATACGCAATTAATGATCCATATCCACCAATTCTATTACATGTATTCTAGAATTCTCACAGCTTTAATTTATATATGTTAATTTCAAGCTACTGATACTAATCTATATAAAAAATGTTTAATTACCTGCTTGTCTATGGAAAAAATAAAAAAATAATTATTACCACCTAGCTGGCATGATAAACAGTCAGATAACAAGTCAAATTAATGCGGCCACTGCAAAACATAGGTTTTTGATTTAATTATTTTCCCGTTGTCGTGTCTATTCTTCTTTTCTTAAAAAAACTATTAAATGAAAATATTACTAATTAAATAATGAAGAACAACCCAAGTATTTACAGTGGCAGTGATTGGTTTTCAATTTGCAAGGTCGTAAAGTACAACTACGGCTTTCATATGAAAGTGTTGATTGTTTTTAATTAGGAAGAATTTCTTGTATACCCCTCAAAAATATCAATATTACATATTTTTCCTTTTAAAATTTATAATATAACATTTGCCCTTCTGAATTTCAAAAACTCACAAATTTACCTAATTTATTGACTTTTTTTTTATTAAAAATCATTTTAAATTTATAAAGCACTAATTTTACTCTTTACTAAAAAAAACAAAAATATGTAGCCTATTTAAGAGAAATATACAGTCTAGCTATTAATTGATTTGTCAAAGCAAATGGTTCATTTTCTTATCCTGACGTGTACACAAGTGTATATGTTACAAATAGATAATTGAATTTTTTTCCCCTAAATAACTAACCAATTAGTTACTTTTATATCGGGTAAGATGACACTATGTATGCCTAAGTGACATTGTGTACGCGCACATACCACATACTTCTTTTTAATTAAGGGTAAAATAGGTACTTTTGAAGTTTGAAAATGTTTTTTAATAGAAAAGTCAATAAATTGGTTAAATTTGTGAGTTTTTTAAATTTATAAGCGTAAATATGACATTATGGATTTTAGAGGGGGAAATACATAATTTTGAGGTTTTTGAGGGGGTATACATTAATAATCCCAAACTAATTATTTTGTAGTTGCTATGGGTATTTAATTGTAGCGGAATTAAAAAAAAAAATGAGGTCAAGTATCATGTTAAAATTTAACACTAATATAATGATCATATTAAAGTATTATAGATTAATTCTAACAATATAGATCAATAGTTGAATAATTCTCACATTTCTATGGTTGTTAAATATGATTTTATCAAGAAAACACATATACGACATAATTGTGTGATCTAAGAATCTATTTATGGAAAATCACACGCATAATAACATGTGTATCAATATATTGCACTTGATGCCCACAAATACAAAATTCACGTGTCTATATTAAAAGAGAACTCACGTACGCATCTAAAATTCTTGCACGTGATGGAATTTAATAATTGGAAGTGCAGATCTATCTTTATGAGTTCACATGTAACGGACGTGAAAAAAAGTATATGTACGAAAAATAATTATTCGGTTGTATAATGAAACTTTTATAAGAAATCTTATAATTTGAGTATATATTTATAAGATTAATGCAAAATATGATTAATAAATGTGTCAATCGGTACTTGATGAGTACTAATTAATTTAAATGTTTTCTAAACCACAGTAATTAAATATGACTGCTTCATTAACATTTTTTGATCAGTATATATATATATATTAAAATTCTCGATGATCTTTAATTTCTGGCCTCCCAAATAATTAAGAAGAGATAGATATAAATATGTAAATAGGGAAAATACAATTAATGTTGTTCTGAGCAAATTAACTGACAAGTTCCTGGCATTTCTATCTTTCCTTAATTTATTCCACCGTGAAAAGGGAAAAAAAGTGCTTAATATACTTTTGAATTTTAAACCGAATGTTTTCTTAAATCTTCTTTTGATCCATGATCTGATTAAATTAGAGAATTCTAGATTCACTAATAGCAGATCAAATAATTAGCATTCTAGATAAATCATGTGGGCCCCGTTGGATTTCGCAGTCACAGCTGAGACAGCGAGAGGTTTCTTAGGTAATAATTATCATTAATCAAAATCAGAGCATATCATTATATCATTACTTTTATCTAACAGTTGGCAATTTGAGTGTGGGTCATGTTTAGATGAAATGATATGGCGTCATGCTAAGCGGACCCCACATAAGAAGCAACGCGTCGTAGAAATCTGTACTCCTTATTTACTTTGAGATTGGAGTAGACCTGGCCTGTTCTTAAGTTCATCAAATTTAATTCTAAAATCTATCAGATTGATTTTAAATGACGAATTTAAATTATTGAAATTCATCTAATTTATGAGTGATGTATCTACACACAATTTTTTTTTTTAATTTTTAATTAATTTTGTCAAAAAGTCAAGTGGTAAAAAACATTCAAAAAAATAAATGCATGAAAATTAATTTATGAACTTCTAATTTTGACCGCTTGACTTTATACTATATTAATTCAAAAATTTTAAATTTTACATTAATACACATCACTCGTAAAATAGATGGATTTGAACGATTTAGATTTGTCAATTAGAACCAATCCAATAAATTTTTAGATTGAGTTCACAAAAAAACATGATGAACTTAATAACATCCTAGTTCTACTCTTGAGATTGCTACTCCCCACAAACAAACACGCAAATCAAACTAAATAAGTGCAAGAAAAGAAGAAGGTAAAAGTAAAATCATTTGATTAAAGGGAGAGTAAAATGAAGAAACTAAGGCTAGTCACCTGCAAGAGAAAGGAAAGGGGAAATCGCCGCTTCAATTGTTTGGAAGAGGAAGACAATGAGAGAATGAGAGAGTGACAATGATCTGGAAGAGAAAGACAATACAAAAATAGAAAGAATGACTGAAAACAATGAGAGAGAGGGAGAGAGTAAAGAGACTTTTAAAAAAAGAACAAAGAGAACAGAGAAAAGAAACTGGAGTTTGGAGTTTTTCAAATAAAAATAAATGCTGAAAAATCAAAAGACAGAGAGATTTGAGATGACAAAATCTGGAAAGTAAAATAAAAAAAATCTTATTGTTTAGGGCCGCATGGAATTCTTATCATAGAATAGATTGATCGCCAATGCTGTTTAGTACAGCTAGTTAAGGCATTGGCTCTCTCAAAGAAGAGCAGAGGCTTGATTCTGCAGTGGAGCAGGATTGAGGTATGAGAGTGTGTATACGTGCCTAAAAGCTATTCTAAATAAATAAAATAAAATAGACTGATCAGGATTATATAATATAATAGATATGGAGGCAAAAGTTTTGGACTGATTTAAAGATGATAGGGACCAGCAACATGTCTTTTGTTTATTTGTTTGTTTTATAATCCTAAAGCCCATAGGCAAACACAAATATGCTTAGTTTGGGCCGGGCCTAGCAAGCCATATACAGAGAAGTCAGTTCTGGAATAAACCCAATTGTTGCTTCTTCTATGTGTGATATATGCACGGAATACACCTTGGTTTCCCAAAATCGGTGTTCTAAATAGCGCGCTATGGCGTTTTTGGATCAAAAACGCTAAGCTATACAATTAAAACAAGCTATTTGAGTTAAAGATGTTATAGCGGTAATAGCGGTCCGCTATAGCGCATAGCGTGTAGCGCAAATAGTGCCCGCTATGCAACATGCTGTTTTTTTTTTTTTTTTTTCAATTTATATGGGCTTTAAATAAAGGCTCAGATTGGATTTTAACTGTGATTTTTTTTATAATTGACATACTAAGCTTTATATTAAATTATTAATTATTAAATGAGATCAAATAAGGAAGCTATAGCGCGCTATGCAACATGAGCTATATTAAAATATTTCTTGAAGTAACAAAATGATACTTACTATATGGTAGTTTGAATATTTTAAATAGATTAAGATAATTAATTATACCATAATGTCTATGTTATTTTGAAATTTAAATAGAAAAAATATAGATTATGTCATGATGCTGAATATATTTTGAATAGAAAAAGATCGATAATTTATGATATTAGTAGTACTATGGATATTTTGAGTTGCAATTTGGACTTTATATTGGTTCAATATGAATACTATAATTTTTTAATCAATTTGATGTTATTTATTATTCTATGAGACTTAAATAATGTTGATATTTAGTACAAATATATGATATAATTTTTATAAAAATAAAAAAAACGCTATGCGGCATAGCTTTCGCTATAGCGACGCTATTCGCTTTAGTCTTTTTTTTTTCAGCTTCCCGCTATGACGCGATAACGCTATTTAGAACGTTGCCCAAAACATTAAAATATAGAACTAAATAAGACAAGAAGAAAAGATAACAAGACAAAACAACAATCATAAAAGTTCAAACGATATTGTAAATTGGTTATTAATTTGCGAACTAAATAGAAGGAAGTTATTAATATAACCTTCGTATTGCATTGGATGTAATAAAATTGAATGTACATATTTGATATTTCAAACCTTTTTTAATTATGTCTAAAAAAATTATAATCAATATATGTGCTCACAGAGACGGTTGTTTCTCCATTTGATATTCCATGACAAACGATATGAAATCAAGTATTGTATTCCGCACTAAATATTATGTTTTGAGTTTTTTTGGCATAGGACGGTCTTAGGTTAAGCTGATGATTGTTGCTTCTTCCCTAGAGTGTAAGTATTTGACCCATAGATGAGATATAATTATTTGATCTCTAAATAAGACGTAATTGTTTGACCTTTATAATTCTCAACATGATCCGTTCGCCACACTAGATCAAGGCTATCTGATCTTTGACCCTCTTACATATACATTCCATCCCAATACCTTGACCATGTCAGATGTTTGATCCCCACGTACCAGAAAACGTACCTCCCCATTATATGGTGTATGACAAGCACGTATCAGCCTTCAGTTTGCGCACATATTTTTATGCATACGATATGTGGATACTTATGTAGTAGGCAGGCTACATGAATTCTGAAAAGAAAATTACAAACTAAATTAAAATTTTAAGAGAATTTTAGTAAAATAATAATAAATAAAATAAAATGCTAGTATTTAACTTTAGATTTATTAAATAAAAAATGTCATATAATCAATTGACATGTTTAATAAGTTGAAAATTAAAATTATTGAATGCATAATATATATTTTTATGCATACGATATGTGGATACATATGTAGTAGTCTACATGAATTCTGAAAAGAAAATTGCAACCTAAATAAAATTCTTAAGAGAATTTTAGTAAAATAATAATGAATTTAATAAAATGCTAGCATAACTTTACATTTAGTAAATACTACATGTTATATCATCAATTTTATATGTTTCATAAACTGAAAATTTTGAAATAGTAATGTTATATATTTTATGCATACGATTCTTGCACGGCACAAGTATATACGGCCCAAGCGACCACAATTTAAAATAGTATTATCAACTAATATGTTTCCATAAGCCCTAAACTTTATTCACATGATACACTCACTTCTATTGTAGGAAATACATTAAAGCCCAAAATAATCCGAAAAGGTGTCGTATATGCATGGTTTGTTATAGTCCAAATACCTGAAACTTCTATGTTCAATTTAATGCTGAACTTAGTGTCGTGGGTTAGAAATTAAAATTATAACAAATATTTAGAAGAAAAAAAATGAAGAATTATTATCACAGATTAGATTTAATTACAAAGATAAAGTGGCCGTAAAAGTAACGTTATAATGTATTTTTCCTCTCCAGTTACAAAGTAATATATATTGTCTGTGCACATTTGTCTAGTGCAATGAAGTGCATATATGCCGTTCCCTTTGAATGCATCCTCACTGTTGATTTCTATTTAAAATCTACACAAGATTCGTATTATATAACAATGATTTTATTTAAAACAAGCAACACGTAAACGGTATGACAAAACAAATAAGAAATTCAATTATGTTGTTAAAAAATTCAGAAATAACGTGCTATATATATGAACATGTACTGAAAGAAACTATCTATTGCAGTATTGCTCATGGAATGGTCCATATACGATATACCAGTAGTCAAGCATTGCGCCGATAAGAATGACATGATTTAATCCCAACCATTCAAATCAATGATCCGACAACTCAATTTTGATGATTCCTTATGAGTTTGTATTATGACTTTGTATGTACATTCATTGGCGTTCGATTTAATTTGTATTAATGGCTAAACATTTACTATTTTACCTTTAAAAAGACCGAATTTCCGAAACAACATGTACGTTTAGTGATGCTATTGGAATTTCTCATAAGAGAATCTACATTTATGATATTATTTAGAGTTTTGAATTTGATGCTGTAGTTTCTAATTCAGCTTTAGAAACGTAGAAGAGTATTTTATTATGAAACTATGTAGTAAATTTTTTTATTAAGATATTATTTATAAATTTTATATTGATCAAATGATTGGCTTAAATGTTTTTTTTTTTAATTTGTTGATGGTGTTCCTTAATAGAAACTCTAAAATTAGCTTCTAAAAGGTGACTAACATTTATTTAGAAACTCATTTGAGTTGATAGAATGTAGATACTCTAATGGCAGTTCCCCACAAACGGACGAGGGGTCTGAATTCCTAAGTAATTAAAATTTTGAGTTTAGATCCATACCATCCGATCAGAATCCGGACATCGGACTGGAAGCAGAATGCACAGATTCATTTTAACATTTATGCTAAAGCATATTCTTGATATAAACTAAAAATTTCAGTTACTTTAGGGGATCCGAATTCCACATGGAGGCCTCCTGTCCGGCTGCCCCCCTCCAAACAAGAATTCAGATCCAGTGAAGTAACACAATTTTTTATTTTTCAATCGAGATTGTTCGATTCGAATCTGCAACAATTCATTCCAAAGTGTGCGCACACATCCTGAGCGATGGATCCAAATCCTCAGACGATCTTGAGCGGTGGATTCAAATCGGACAGTTCTGATCCAAAACCAAAAAAATGGGTTACTTTAGGGGATCCAGACCCTCCAAATTACTGGAGGTCTGAAATTAATGAGATTCGTAAGTTAAGATGATTGTACGGCTGAGATGTAGTATTGCTTTGTCATGGGTTTCTTCTTCATTTGTTGTGTAGCCAATTATGCAACAAGCATATTTAAGGTGCTATTTTGATCCATTTCGCATTTGTACATTTATGAATGTCGTCATCCGTGTTTGGCAATCAGAATTTGTTAATTAATTAGAGATGAACATACATTGGTAATTATAAATTTTGTACCAAATAGAGACACAAAAAACTATTAAATCGTGCGTCAAGTGATGCCATAATAAACAGGCTCCGCACCATTCAAGCATTGGACTGGCATGCGTACCAGTTACTGGTACGTATCTCGCTAATCATGAACAGTAACCCCGGGTTCAGCTGTGAATATGTCCCAAGAGAGGAGAACAGGCAAGCTCATCTACTGGCAAATTTAGCTCGTACTGGAAATTTCGCCTATACGGGTTTCACTTTGCCACTGTTCGATAACAGAGAACTCTAGGAATAAAATAAAAGTTTTATAATAAGTTTTTGAATTAAAACATTTCTTTAAATATTTTCGAAATTGTACGAAAACTCATTGCTAATTAATAAAGGACAATTAATTAGCAATGAAAAATAGTTATTTTTAACTTAGATTTGAAATGACTAATTATATGTAGAATTAGATTAGTTATAAAATAACGAATTGAGCGACTTAGGAATAATTAATTAGAAAACACGTAAAATAGTTAAAGATTTCATTTTTAAAATTTTATAATAGAATTATACATCTAAAATATAAAATAACTAAACTATATTAAAAACTAAATATAAAATTTGCAATAATCATACAATCAATATATTTTTATTAAAATATTAGCATTAGAGATTTTAGCATGTCTAATTTTTTTCAACAACGTAGAATGGTTAGGGGACGACCTAGGAGACCACCACCACCTGATCCTGTTGATGAGCCCATTCCTGTGGACAGCACAGAGTATATCAGTCCATTACTATGGATACCTCACAGTGAGCACCGAGTCTCATTGGCATCCTAAGACGTACTTGATTACTTTTTTTTCTTTCATTTTTTTGAAGTTAAATTTTTTTTTTCAAGTTCTTGTATTTTCAGGATTTTTTCTTTCATAATTTTTGGAGCTATTTTGCTAAGAAAACCAGAGGTGCAAAGTCGTAAAAAATGTGAATATATAAACAAATTTCGGGTTCATACCGCCTATATCCTGGGTGGTTGGGAATTTTAATTCTGGACCGCCTATTTCTCGGGCGGTTTGTACATTTAAATTTTTTTTTTTCCAAAAATAGGGTTATTTTTATTAATTTGTTTTATTTTTTTGGGTATTTTAAAAAAAATCGGGGGGGGGGGGGGGGTAGGGGGTATGCTCTACTTTTAAACTTTTCTATTCAGAGCTCATGTAATCCCTATTTGTAAAATGCTGTGAAAAGTAAGCGCCTAAGGGCTTTATCCACACAAACAAAAAATAAATAAATAAATAAATAAAAAAAACATTGATGCCATAATATAAGGAGTAAAAATCCACGCTTAAGAATTAATTGAACTTAGGAACTACTTATAATACAACTTAATAAATTTTTAATTAATTAATGATTATTATCTCTCGGTTTCAGAGTTCAATAGGAAAAATATACTGCATAGGATCCATGGTTCGAAGGTTCGAAACTCATATAGAGATTTTTTATAAATATTAAATAGTTAAATTGTTTGATTTTCAATTTCTAATCAACAAATTTATACAACCTGGCTGTCTGAATTCTACTATAAATAATTAATCTGGATCATTCAACAAGATTTGCATATAAATATTTACTTACAGAGTAAAATTACATTTTAAAAAGTATTTTACTGTTTTTTTTGTAAATATTTAAAAATAACTACTTTGAATGAGCTAGAATTCAAGTGATTTTCTAACACCCCACAACCCCCCCCCCCCCCCCCCCCCCCCCCCCCCCCCCCCCCCCCCCCCCCCACCCCCGCGCTCTCTCTCTCACTTCTCCAAGATCTGATTGGATTTTTCTTTTTGAGGGAAAGCCTGCAGGCATGTATTAATTTCATAGAAAGTTATCGTTACATCCAAAGTAAATAGTCTAAATTGACATCTAATCCTACAGTTACAGGTAGGGCTGCATAAAAAATTCATAGTTTGTAGTTTGTGATTTGATTTGAATTTGATTTAAAAAAAATTAGTAAAAAATCAATTTAAAATAGTTCAAAATAATTCAGAAAGCCGTCCAACCATAAATTCTAACTCATAAGTTGTAATCTTCGTTCTCAGTTCTAAAACTTTAGACAACTTTCACATCTCGTTTTAAACGACTACGATCACTCTTTCTTATTGTAAAAAAGTTCATAAAAGATTCAAAATTGAGTTTTAAAAAATTCGATTTGAAATTAATTCAAGCCAAACTTAGTTTAAAATTAATTCAAACTAAACTCAAATTAGGGTAAATTTGATTCAATTCGATTTGTTTGCAGCCCTAGTTACAGGACTGTTGGTAAAAGAAAACTAATGGAATCTGAAATTACTGGAAAAAATAGAAAAATCTAAGAAAGCATATTAAAATCTAGAATTTGATTTTGATACTTTCAAAATTATTTTGTTAGCTTTTTAGATATAACAGAAATGGATCACCTAGGAAACAATGTTTGGAGAATTTTTTATCTATAAAAATTATTAAATTCACAAGTATGAAAATAAAAGAAATATATCTCATTTTTAATAAATATAGAAAGACTGGATTTATTGAGTCCGATCCAATATTATGGATAGAACTCAATGATTACTATCAAATACTAACATAATCATATATGATAGCAAAAATATTTTTCTACTAATTTTTTTGAATCAAACTCAATGTAATCATGTTAGAATTAGATAAAATTAATTTAGTCATATTTATAATATTGGACTGGACTCAATAAATCTGGTTTTTCTATATTTGTTGGAAACAAAATACTCTTTCTATTTTTCTACCATTGGATTTAATAATTTCTATAGATAAAAAATTTCCCAAGTAAACGGGCCGGATATTATCTAACCGAATTAGGATCCGTATTTGAAATTTTTCGGATTCGGATAGTCTGATATGGATACAAATATGATTTATCCGGATATGGATACGAATTTGGTTTTAATTTTGAAAACGGATACAGATTCAGATAATTATCCAGATCCTGATATTTTGATTTTTTGGATATCTGAATTTTTAAATTTTCAGATGTTTTTTTTAGATAATCAGATAATTTTTCAGATATCTGGATTTTTGAATTTTTTGGATAATTTTTCGGATATCCGGATATGGGTGGGGTCATCCGTGAGTGAGGATATGTGTGGCCATCTGTGAGTGAGAGATTTTTTCATGGGACTCCATCGTTATTCAAACAACATCTTGAATTTTTATTTCTCTCTTTAAGTTAAATCTCAGGTTTAAAAATTTATAATAAATTTTCAAAAATGCTAATAATTGTTTTATTTTTTTAATTATTTTCTCATTTAGTTAATTGAGTTTTGATTTAATTTATTATTTATGATGCGTGGTTTTATTTTTATTAAATAACACATTAGTTAATTAGTTAATCAGATATTTTATGAATTTGGGATTCTTATTTTCTTTCCTTTGTCCGAAGAATATTATTGTAGACTTTGTGACCGACGTATTTTTTGAGTAATTTTAAAAATTACAATTTGAGTAAGAAAAGAGCATCCAGGGAATCGAACATGAGATCTGTACAGTGGAAGGGTACCATGACACCACTACACCAGATGCTCTTCTACGAAACAATTATTTTTGCTGACGATATTCTCTCATTTTCTAGTTAGCAACAAAATAACGAGGGAAATTTCATTTATACTAATTTTTTTTTAAATTACGCATTTATCTCTCTGAATTTCCAAAACTAGCAAATCTATCCCGATTTTTTTATTTATATCCAAAATAAAATATAAATTTAAAAAACTAACCAACTAGCTAATGAAATTGCAAAACTACCCAAACCGGTTCACCATTAACCGGATTCAAATCAAATTTTCGGTTATTGGTTTCCCGGATTCATTGAAATAGTCTGGTTAACCATTAACCGGAAATTTGATTTGAGTCCGGTTAATGGTTAACCGGATTTGTGCATTTTCCTTTTTTTTTTTTTTGAAAACAATTCTTTTTTATTTTTTGTATTAAAATATTAGAAATGTTGAATATATTTCTTTGAAAATAAATGGAATACAATATAATTTGATTTACTAGAAAGACTGCAACTAATAATCCGGATTAATATTTTTCAGGGTGAATTTTTTGCAGTTGTAAGAAAAATTAATATATTTCTTTATGTGCTATTGGAAAAAAATAAAAATGCTTAGATTATAAGTTATTGATCCCGGTTCAAAAGTCACTTCTATATAATCTAGAAAATATTGTGATCTTTCTTAGACATTTAATTTATAAAAAAAGTTGTATCTATTTTGAGAATTCTTTTTTTTAAATACAATCATTAAATAAATTAATTTTTTTTTTCAAAAATAGATACAACTTTTCATAAATTAAATGTCTTATAAGGATCACAATATTTTCCAGATTACATAGAAGTGACTTTTGAACCGGGATCAATAACTCATAGTCTAAGCATTTTTATTTTTTCCACTAGCACATAAAGAAATATATTAATTTTTCTTACAGCTGTAAAAAATCCGTCC
Source organism: Carex pumila (assembly GCA_033356055.1). Lineage (NCBI taxonomy): Eukaryota > Viridiplantae > Streptophyta > Magnoliopsida > Poales > Cyperaceae > Carex > Carex pumila. The sequence continues at coordinate 270,969 of JARJHM010000372.1, forward strand.
TGAAAAATATTGATCCGGGTTATTAGTTGCAGTCTTTCTAGTAAATCAAATTATACTGTATTCCATTTATTTTCAAAGAAATATATTCAACATTTCTAATATTTTAATACAAAAAATAAAAAAATAAAAAATTTCTGTTTAAAAAAAGAAGAAGGAAAACGCACAAATCCGGTACCACTAACCGGACTCAAATCAAATTTCCAGTTAATGGTTAACCGGACTATTTCAATGGGTCTGGGAAACCAATAACCGAAAATTTGATTTGAGTTCGGTTAATGGTTAACCGGTTTGAGTAGTTTTGCAATTTCATTAGCTAATTGGTTAGTTTTTTAAATTTATATTTTATTTTGGATATAAATAAAAAATCGGATTTATCCTTTTTATTATTTGTTTTATTAAAATACATTTAAATTTATAAAATAATTATTTACTCTTTATTAAAAACATAAAAAAATTGTAATTATTCTAGAATAATGTCGGTCTTATCAAAATTTCAAGCAAAAACACAGGCATGTCAAATTGTAAAACGACAACTTATAAAAAAGACCTAAGAGCAAGTAAAATTTTTGTGTTCTATTCCTTGTATGTTTATTAGTTTCTGTCAATCAACTCATATTATGAAGTTTCTAAGGGTACTTCTCAAATTATACCTGGAGCGAATTTTATCCCAAGTCATAATCTCATCACAGTCACGCGCCACGCTTCCTTACAGAAGCACCACAAGCTTCGCCTCTTTTCAAACAATGGTGGTGCTGTCGCCTCCTCTTCTCCGCCTCTTCCCCTCTCAAACCCTAATAAAATCCCTCTCCTCTAGTCTCACCGGAGACCCGTTACCGTCGATGCATCTAAGGATCCGGCGGTGTAATGACCCTAAATCTTAATCAAGATTTCAAAGCTCAATTTGACAGAAAACAGTTAATTTTATTGAACTGGTAAAAGGAATTACAATGGAACAGTAAAGAAGAAAACCAAGAAATTGTAAATGACAAACTACAAATTACATAAATCCAACTCCACTGCCTAATTCTATATATATAGGCGATCAAATTCCCTTCCGGAATTAATCTGATCCGTTGCCTAGATCTCTCAATCGAACGTCGTGCTGACACCTAAGCTCCAGCGTGTGACTATCTTGCTGAGGTGGCTCTAATAATTGAGACGTCTCCTGTTCTGGTGTTCTGGGACCCGTCGCGCAGTCTCTGCGCATAGTAATCTCTTCAACGGTCTCCATCCCGTCTGACTTGCGGGATCCTTTGTCATCGTTTATTTCTTTTTAAATGTTCTGCCCGCATCCCTTTCTGCGCTGCCCTCTTTGCCCGAACCCATCTCTTCTCTTACATACGCGTTGACCGACTCAAAATTGAGCTGATTTATCCCCAATTCAGCTTCCGCTCGTGACAGGCCAGCTCGTCCGGACGACAGTACCGCATCTCTCCACTCGCTGTCGCGACGAGTCCAGCGTCTCAGACCGATGAAGCGAGCTCCAGCACTGGGAGAGAAGCTTCAAAGGAGGAAAGGATCGTTCTTCCCACCAATGAATCGTCGGAGAGGTTACTTTGCATTCGCCACACTGTAATTCAATAATCCTTTCACAAATTTTATATAATTTTTTTCTCTATTGAGAACTCAAGTTAAATTCTGCGTTCAATTTGGTGGAATTAAGTTCAAACTACAGCAAGTATACCTTTTGTTGGTGTCATACCAGTTAGCGACAGTTTGACTTTCGTTTTTTTTAATGCTCGTCCTGCTTAAGTGCATGTTTGCGCACCAGTGAGCAATTTGCATTATAATCCATGTTTTTTTTTTTTATCAGTTTGCATTATAATCCATATTTTTATCATTTTCTTATTTATTTTATTTTATTTTATTTTATTTTTTTTGCTTATTTCAGTGTGGACCAACAATTGCATTTTCGGCCTCTAAATACTGTACCGGGCCTAACCAGCCTAATATTATCCTCCCCAAATATTTTGTAAAGGCCCCAAGTTGGCCTAATTAATCATCTTCTTATGTTTAACACATTATAAAGCTGTTAATCTAGCCGTTTGATCTAAGTACACCCCAACATTAGTTAAACAAACTGATGTTATTATCTACTTATTTGGACTTACCGTAATTATAGCCAGATTTGCCTTTATATTTATGCCAAATAATTACCAGGAAGTTGAGACAAATGTTTTAGTCAAAAGAAGTAAAAGCAATACAATTACCATGCTTATAAAATAGCTATCTGCTAGTTTTAACTAGTTCCAGATGCTACTCCTATGGTATTAAAATCTCGCAGGGTAGCCCTTGTTCATCTAATAGATACATGGCTTTATTCAAAAGTAGGTTATTTATGAGGTTTATTCATTCGCTTAGTTGTTTCAGGAAAGGAAATTTACATCTTGCATCATCATCTGTAGGATCATATCATAAACTGAAATCTCCCATTGATTAGAGAGGAGGTCTCAAGATAAGAGGCTCAGAAGACGAATTCAAGACCTTGATCTCTTCTCAATACAGGTTTCTCCAATTCATACAAAAATTCCATTTTAAGTGTGTTTTCAGAGTCATTTATATATAGCAGGTAGTTTAGTAAAGTTCCAGCAAACATGATTCCCTTAATAAAGGAAAAAGAAAAAGAAGGCCTTATATCTAATAAACAACAGAAGAAGGATGTTCTTTGAAAAAATCTTATTCATACCAAATATTAATCCATCTTAATACTGAACAAAAATTAATGAAAAAATCATTTGTTAACCCTGATTGATGATAGTCTATGGCTAATCAAACAGTGCGAATGCACTTTCAAGCCTTGTTGCAACCATACTAATATCTGGTCTTGGTGCATCCAGTCTGGTGCAATCTTTTGCGAGATCTGCTACTTTTTGTAGACCCTCCATCTGGCGTCCTTCTGGTAAATCCAACCTACTGTCAAACAGTTCCTGTAACCTTCCTGTGCCAATTTGCTCACATGCAATGGGAGCCAAAGCATTGGCAGAGGCTGCATCATAGGCCACCTGGCCAGTAATCATCTCCAACATTACCACCCCGAAGCTATACACATCGCTTTGATGGTTATTAGTATCGCATAGCGGGTCCCGGTACCCGGGCGTCCAAACCACTGCCGCCGCAGCATCAACATTGTTACACTGTGGTTCAGGCTGAGTCACGGCAAGCCCGAAATCTGATATTTTGGCAACCCAACTTCTATCAACAAGGATATTAGTGGAGGTGATATCACGATGTATGATTTTGGTCTGCAGGTATTCTATTCCTTTTGCTGCACCAAGCAATTCCATTATTCTTAATTTCCAGCTAGCGAAAAGTGCGGTATTCCTTGGTGAATGGGCATGACGAGTGTTTATTGTGGGCTTAATGTGATAATGTACATCTTTATTTTGGATGAACTCAGTGACGAGTAGCGCCTCGGTGTTTTCTGTGCAATAGCCGATTAGACGGAGCACATTTGGATGGCAGATCCCGGACATTATTTTCAACTCAGAATTAAACACACTCTTCCAGTTTGGAGCTTCGGGGTAAAAACGTTTCACTGCAACCAGGTGGCCATCAGTAAGTCTGCCACAGTACACTGTAGCAGAAACCCCACAGCCAAGCCGACAAGCTCGTGAGAAATTTTCTGTTGCAATCTTGAGTTCGTTTAATCCAAAAACCCTGACATTGTCCATGACTGGGAAGGTTAGATCAGTCGGAGTGGACTGATCTTCTTCTTTCCGTATCTTTAACCATTGGGGACAGCCAATGACTACAATTCCAATAAAACAAGTCGCACATATCAATGCCAGCACAAAAATGGCATAAAGCCCTCCATTAACCTGTGAACGACCATGCGCCATTTCAATTCTTGGGCAGTTGTAGGATATTTGGCAAATGACTCCAGACCTACCACATAGATTCCAGGATCCGGGATAAACTCCACATGAGCAAAAAGTCTCATTTGGTTGACAAGGACCGGGTAAGATTTTTGGCATGGATAAAGTAACGGCCGACTGGTTTCTTCTGTTCAAACCCCAGCATGCTACCTTTAGATTACCTGTGGTCAAGCCGCATGTAAGATTGCCGCCTCCTACTAAATAGTCAAACTGTGTGTTTCCCATCGGAAAGTACGAACGGTACCAATCCCAACATACAACCTTTTTGTCTTTTCTTCTAATTGCACAGGTGTGACTACTCCCTGTGGCAAGGCTTGTGAACTCAACACCGGATGGAACAATGGTCTGCATCCCGGAACATATGACATCTCCCGTTATCTTCAGACTGCACATGCGGTCCCCACCCGCAGTCACTCTCCTCAGTTGCATTTTAGCAAAACTTCTCTCTATTGACAGACCATGAGGTCCCCAACAGTTTACTGTGTTACTGGTGTTTATAGCACATGTAAAACGGTCTCCTGATGTGAGGGAATGGTACTCACCATATACTGTTCTCGGAAATTTGAAGCAACTGCGAGAATGCCGATTGCATCCATATCGCCACCATAGGATCATCATGCCATCTCCGTCGATGGCCGCGACATGTCGGTCTCCCACTGAAATCTGTCTCAGCAGCATTGGCCCATTGTAGACCCGCTTGATTCGTTGGTGAATGCCTTCCCAACAGAAGAAGGAGGAGTCTCCTGACCTGAGACTACAAATGGAGTTTTGCCCACCAGCAATGGAGTCGAATGATAATGTCGGAGCTTTAAGAACCGAGCCATTGTCTTGAAACCTTGTACAGTGAATGTTGTGGTTTTGAGAACCGGCGGTGATGCCACAAATAGTGCTGCTCCCTTGGATTATTGCAATGGTTGCGGAGGCAGAGTCGACGATGCAATGGCATGGGAGGAAGCAGAGAGCAAACAACAATAGCAGCATCTTCATAGTTTCTTGGATATTCTTGCTGTAAAAGAGGAGTTGAGAAATGAAATGGATATTGCTCTCGTCTGATCACAATTAATTCGGACGGTTTTAAAAAGACGGTCAGGATCTAAGGGACAAAATTTAAAAAAATAAAATAGTGATTTTTTACTTATTTAAAAAATTCAAAACATATATATATTTGAACTAACATGTATACATTTTGGAATTGCGCATGCTTTTCGAGCCAACGATTATATATTTGGAATTGTGCACGTTAGGAATCCTATAAAGTATGACTAGTATAACATCATATAACACCAATTCTAAAACTTATTGAATTAATTTTAAACGGTGAATCCAAACTGTTCAAACCGATCTATTTCATTAGTTGTGCATTTACATGTAAAATTTATAATTTTTTAAATTTATTTGACATCAAGTTAAGCGGTCAAATGTGTGAGTTTTTAAGGTAATTTTAATACATTCATTTTTTTAATATTTTTATCGCTTGGTTTGATATTAAAATAACTCGAAAATATAATTGCATGTAAAAGCATCACTCACAAAGTAAAAAAAAAAAAAAATGATTTGAACGGTTTGAATTAGCCGGACTCTTCTATATTTGGTTTACTTATCGAGCCAAGAATTATAATACAAAAATAATGTACTTTGCAATTAATTTTAATTGCTTTATCTGAAAATCAACAACAACCAAGTCTTTAGTGCTTTAGTGTTTGAAAATAAAAAAAAATAAAAAATCTCATAAATTATTTTCTAGGACAGGAGCAGATGAGAACAAATTTTTTTTACAAGCTAAAACTAAGCGGGTTTCATTAAAACAACAAACTTGTTATTTGTGAAATTCTCGTACTATCTCACAAACTAAAAAAGGAATTTCTAGATTGAATTTTCAATTGGAAATAAAAACACCAAATGTGGATGCGCACTTAATCGATCGTCGGAATTTTTAATTTCTCAAATTGATCTAATAACGCATGAGAAGAACTGTGACATCTAATATATTACTATACTTTTGCTTATACAAACTATTTTTCTTTCTATTTTGAAGCAATAAATTATTAAGAATTATTTTACAACAAACTGCACGCTTATCTATGCAAAGTATGATGACAAGGAGGATGTATCTGCAAGAACCTGCAGCAGAACAAAAGATTTCAAACAATGCTGTGAAATTTAAAAAGTCAGAAATAATTGCAATTTTGGTTGAGATACCAGTTGAGCTTGGTATACCAAAATTCTTACTGGCACTTATCCCAGGATCCTATTAAGCTCACTTCGCTAAGCGAGAATGAGAAACCCGTCTGGCCTCGACTCGACTATTAGTTCACTTTAATCATTTTAACTAAATATTGACAAACTTTTGATTGTTTGATGAATAGTAAAATTCTGCATCAAATTTCCTTTCTTGTTTTTCTTGGGTCTAGGCCCAGACCCCAGTTTACAAATCTACCACTTCGATCGGTAGCCACTGTCAATTTTTTTTTGTTGAAAAAGGTTTCAAATCTACAGTACACAACGAAATATTATCTTAATCAATTGAACTACACATAATATAATAATTTGCATAATGATAATTATATATTGTATAAATCATACAAATATTCATGCATTGGCTATACCATCACTGTTATTATAAAATCCAACCAGTTTGTAAATCATTGGCATAGAGAGCCACCGTGCTACGGCTCAATATTCGAGTTTTCAAAATTCAAACGGTCGATCCGAACCGTTCATCTTTTTCTCCATATTAATATGTGTTTGGAGACCAAATTTTATATTTTTTGAAATTTCTTTACTATTTTTTTAGATTTATTGAAAATCACTGTTTTTGAATGGTCCAGAATTTTCAGATCAAGTGATTTTCTAAATATCTAAAAATATAGTAAAAAAATTCAAAAAATGTAAAATTTAGTCTCCAAACACATATTAATATAGAGAACAAGATGAACGGTTTGGATCGACCATTAGGATTTTGAAAACTCAAATATTGAGCCGTAGCGCACACCAACCCGTGATATGCATAGTACCATAGACTCACTCATTTCTTGAATTGAACGATACATTTTTGTTTGTTTGTTTTTGCAGTCACAACCAGTTTATGCCCCATTTGCTATTAAAGTTTCCGATTTTTTAGACCTTTGCTATTAATTTGTATCGATCAATGTCATCAGAACCGAAATGGACGTTGACCTGAAAAATCTTCGGTTCAACAGTTCATTGGTTAGATGGATCGGTGGATCGGTCGGTTATTAGACCGCTAATTTTTAAAATACTTATATATTATACGATATATGTACTATAGTAAATATAATAAGTTTTTTTATAATGAAAATCCAAACATACATATTAACTAAGATACTATAAAAATAAATTTATCAAAAATAAAAAAAGTAATTTTTTTATGAAGAGAAAATATAGCATTCCATTCTTGATAAGTTTACTAAAACTAATAAGATATATGAATTTAGAATTTTAGCATCAAGTTTTTATAAAAATATATAAATATATTTAGAGAAGTTTAAATTTTATATATAATCTTAGACAAGTTCATGTTTTTCAATAAAAAAAATTCAGAGCTTTGAAGAATAAATCTCATAAAATATAAATAATAAAATTAATAATTATTATTTCAAGGCATATACACGCACGCGCGCGTGTGTATAGAGGTTGGCTGTTGATTTTACTATTTTGTTAAGCCACTGTTGGACTAGCAATTTTCAAAGCGGCTTAATAAATAGTAAAAAAGTTCAGAAAAATATAAAATTTGGTCTCCAAGCGCATTTCAATATAGAGATCATAGCTAACGGTTCAGATCGACATTTTGGATTTTAAAATTAGAAATTTGGACCGGTAGCACTTCGGCCGAAGTGCTACCGAAAGCATATTAGTCACTCTCTCTCTCTCTCTATATATATATATATATAACTATTTCATAACTATTTCAGGGGTAATATTTCTCAATTTCAACGTCCAGCCCAAATTAATGGACGACAGGAATTAAGAGTGAAATTTAGAAAACTCGAATATTAAAAATAGAATCAAAGCCTATAAATGTCTTTTGTCCATAGATAGTCAAAGGAGTTGAGCCTATATATTTTTAACGTGTAATTATATATATTTCTCGTTTTATATCATTGATATCCATTTTCTTGTCATCTATATATTCCTCGGAAATTTGTAAGAGTACACCGATAAAAATTAAGCTTCATGGATATATCACTGCCAATATCTTTTGTTCGTTTGGAAACTGTGAAGGCAAAAAATGAACGAAAGTATTATAGGATTATTAGGAGAAAATTTCAACCAGTGCTTCTAGCTTTTCAGAAGGTACGTGCTAATCTAAGGTTTTAAATCAAAACTGGCATGATGTTGCAGAAGGTTAAAATAAATATTACGAATATCAAAGGTAATACAAATGATATACGTTTATTTTTTTTAGTTGAAATGTAAATATTAATTGAGGTATACAAATTACAAAAAAAAAGAATAAAAAACAATTTCATAATATATAATTTTAAAATAATTGTAGTTAATAGTTAATTTATATAAAGGAAATACAGGTTAAAAGACCAGTTTTAGGGAGGCTAACAATAAGAAATTAAGGCAAAAATAACTAATTAAACTTTAGTACGTATCTCCATAATGTATATAACATCGTGATAGCTAGCTATATGTTTCCATTATTTTTTGGGATATTGTTTGGTTTGGCCTTAAAAGACTATGGAAATTTAATTATTTGTGGTTTAATTAATATATAAGAACGGTATGAAAACACTGAAATTAAAGTATTAATTTAACGTACGTTTACTTAGCTTGTTTGCTAAAAATGTAATCATGATCAGGGCATTGAAAGAGTTAAGGAGGTACTAACAAGTCGTAGAGAAGATGAGAACAGAAGGGATTGGGCAAAGCTTAATATAGAATTGCTTCATCTAATATCAAAGAAAATGGAAAACATTTCGAACTTGATCCATTTTCGTGCTGTGTGTAAGGATTGGTGTTTGGCCATAGATCCAACTGATGCTCCTGCGCAGCTCCCTTGGCTTATCTGGCCAACAACTTCAAAAGAAACACGACTCGTCAACCCAAGACAAAAAGCATTAGATAATGAATACTTTGTATACTCTTTCTCATCTGACACAACCCAACAAATCCGCTTTCCAGTAAATAACGTACTTCTAGGGACATCTGCTGGTTTCGTGCTTGTTCATGAGTATCCTTCCTCTATTTTTTTCCTCAATCTGCTTACTGGTGCCAAAGTCGCCCTTTCTTTTTTGAACCCTTCATTTTTTTATGGAATAGCATGCCTTGGTCATGGCTCTAGCAATAATTCGGACATTGTGGGCACTGAGATCTTTTTATTAATTACCCATCAAGTAGTTTTAAATGCCCAAACGATAAAATTTCAATTTATCAGATTTCGACCACCTAATACTATCAAATACATCTCAATTATACTTCCTCAAGCAGCTGTGTTTGGGTACTACAAAGGAAGAATATTTGCATCAATTGGAGTAGATAAAGTCACTTGGGTTTATGACGCTCTAACTGGAACCAAGACAAGCATAGAGATACCGAATCCACGTACGTATGTTACGTTTGACTTCTTGATTGATGCAATGGGAGATCTGCTTGGGGTGGTGATGATATACGGCGACCAACATTCTCTTGGCGAATGTTTTCAAAATTTGTGGAAGTATCATTTTGAGGTGTATCGATTGGAGCATACAGATGATTTTGGTTGTTGCCAATGGTCTAAATTAAATGGGATTGGGGATCGAATTCTCTTCTTGCAGGATTATAAATATGGTTTTTGTTTGAGGGCCAATGATTTTAAGGGACTTAGAGGAAATTATATCTACTTCAAAAAGTTACATTGGTCTCATGGCCAAGGTTATTATACTGGTTGTTTTAGCCGGTATGACATGGAACGTGGGATTATAGAAGAGCTGGTCCTGAAAGCACCCGACGCCCTATGGTTTGTGCCGAGTTTATGCTAGCTTTTTTCATTTTCATTTTCATTTTCATTTTCATTTTATTATAATGTAATTAATTAAGTGTTCTTGCACTATTGTTTTTCAAATTGATCATGTAGATGACATAATAATTTTATATTAATTGTTTACTTGTTTCTACCATCCTTGGTGATACTTGTTGCAGTTTTGTACTATCTTTATCAACATTAATTTAATCAAAAGTACGAAACACTAGTGGAAATTTTTTCTTTGGTGATGCTGAATTATTCGCGATTTTTACGAAATTTTTCAGAATTATTTGCAAATTTTTCTCATAACAATTTTTTTGCTCACTTACAACAGTGAGATCTCTGATCTAGATAATTTCAAATTATTTCTGAATTATATTCAAATTATTTTCGAATCACGAAATTTTAATATCGTCGAACCGAACTCAAATAATTCATTTGTCACTATAGGCATACGCATATAGCCGATCCTGAATGGAACTATCAAAGTCGGTCACTTTTTAATACCCGACCCTGATTCAATTTATTTGTTATTTATATTTTTTAGAGAATTTAATACCCGATCCTGTTTACTTTGAGTATTATTTTGTACAGCGGCCGCCACAAATAATCAACACTCAACAATTCAAATTAATCATATTATATCATAATAATCAAAGTATCAAATTTACAAAATCAAAATATCCCATGATTTGATATTCTTATTATTATGTTTTCCAAAATCATGGGCATTCTCTGTTGCATTTCGATTTAATCGAAGCACAATCTTGCCGCAGTATTGTGCATATATAGCCAGTAATAGAAATTGGTCACAAGAACTCATGTAACAAATCCAAATGAAAACAAATACCCTTATTAGATAAAAACTTCATTCTCAAAATATTTACCTGTAAATTCTATTAGCATCTCCGTAAGAATCCAATGCTTTGGCAAACTATTGACTCACTGATTTGGAATCTGGATTCTATATACTGTCTTCAATTTGCAATGATTTGAAAATTACATTCAGACCCAAATAATTTTGTCTAATTAATTCATACGGTTGTAAATTACATTCAGACTTGTACGAAATACTGAAATAAACCGCACAGTTATTCCTTGGAATTTCCAATAAATCTTATACCGCCAATTTGCATAAGTAATTAATATTGTTTGTTTTATACATATAGGTACAAACCCAATTTGTAGAAGTACCTAGTACAAAGTTTGATGCACCTTTGGTAATTAATATTGTTTGTTTTATACATCTAGGTACAGACCCAATTTGCTGAAGTATCTAGTACAAAGTTTAGTAACTTCCTATTTACTCATTTGGTTACATGGAGAACTTACTCTCTGCTTGATTTGATCCCGAAATGCACATTGTTGTATTGATTCAGGATATTTCTATATATATTCATCTTATCATCTTTTTATGTAAATTATCTTCTTTTTTTCTTTTCAGGGAATTGCACATTGGTGTCACTAGTACAAAAAACCCTTTCCCTGACTGTTCAAATACTCCTACGCCGACTGTTATAGCAGTGTCAGCAAAGCCGGCGCCAGTGAAGGTTATCCTACACTGACTGTTAAAAAACAATCACTGTTGATACCAACAGTCACTGAAGGTTACCTTACACTGACTATTTTTTAAAAACAATCACTATAAGTACCCTACACTGATGGTTAAAAAACAATCCGTATACGTCCTAAAAATAGTTGGTGTTGGCGTAAAAATTTTGGCATGGCTCTACTTGTATCAGGGCTAGCCTCCATAGTTTTGCTAGCCATATATATTAATATACGACATTCATTGACATTAAATAAAATATCATGCAAATAACGTAGACAACATAAACAAAAGACAACGCAATTTAATAACATAACATATTCATTTACAAAAATCACACTATAGCAAAGTTTACATAACACATGGTAACAAAATATGCATTTGAAATTAACAACATTGCATTTGTAGGAAATAGTTTACAAGTGGCGAGGAAGTTGGTAACATTGGGGAGGTTCTGACGATAGAAGGCCTCGCGTAGGGTCCACACCTTGTCGGTTCGGGTTATGAAGAGGTGAAACAGAGAAAAGCTCTCTATGACTTCATGGCCCTGCAGTAGCCAACATATAAATAATAAAACTCTATCAATTCGTATTAACCCTAGAATGCAATGAACAATTGAAGTTGCAACAAACAAAAAAGTATAGTGGTTTATTCCTTTCTTTTCTCAGTCAATGACCCTAAATTTAAGGTTATAGTTAAAGTACTACGAATTTGTAAGACTACAAAATAGTGCTAAAGAGGCTCATAGGCACCACTATATGTAGCATGGTCGCGCAAATCATCAACATCCATGCTCCAGTGATCCCGATATAAGCAGCTTTTTTTCATATTAGACCAATAAAGATAATAAATAAAAAATTATTATTGGTGGCTGGATACAAGGTGGATGAAAGTGATAACATTATCATTGGTGACATGCATGTCTCTGTATGGTATCTCTGTATGCTTGCTACATATTATATGTCCACGCTTTAGTACAGACAGTGGACGATGCTTCTAGGATCCCTCGGAGTTTCCGAAGAACTAGTGGGTCACTTGTATAAATTAAGGCATGTTGGACTCATGTGTTAACTTGGCAAAAACACATGCACATGCATTCATCTGTCTATGCATAAGTATGCTAAAAGTGCGGTCAAGTGCTTAGATTGAAACTATCTGACTGAGTTACTTGGGAATAAAAAAAATTAGAGGAAAAAACACCAAAAATCAAGAGCAAGCATACTAGTAAGGAAAAAAACTAAAGAAGCATTCATTCTAAAATACAAGAATTATTCCACATAACCGAACATGATAACAGATGAAAGTAGATAAACTTTGTAGATTGAACCAAATATTTCTTCAAAATAAGGCCCATACAGATTATTTCCTTTTTTAAAGTTCAGTTGCACTCAATGAACTAGAGAAAGGTAGTTTCAACACTTAAAGATAAAAAGGGTTTGGGTGGAGTGCGTCTTAAATGAGGTGTACTTTTTTATTTCCTTTTTTAAGGTTTGAAGTGATGCAAGAGAAATTTTCCCTCAAAAAGTTGTTCATATAAAATATAGCAACGATGTCCTTTGTTGTTGCAATAAAGGTCTAGATATACAACTTACAGAATCATGACCCCACATTTGTTCCATCATCTGATCATATCGGCCACCAATAGCCAGCAAGGTTGCTTCAGGACTTGAGCCAGGATTACTCTCTTTCAGATACATCTGATTTCAGCAACTTAATTAAATCAAGTTCTCCATAATCCCAATTATAACATTGTAAAATCATGTATCCAGAGAAGGAAAAACAGAATGAAATTAATCACCTGAAAGAATACTCCAGTGTAGTAGGTTTCAGAAGGAGGCATGAGCACATCAATTGTGACATTACTTTCAATTGACCAAACTTTCAGATAACTGAGAAGATTAGACAAGTCTTCTAGAGCTTTACAAGTGGACTTATCTGTACATGACCACATAAAAATTTTCAAAAGCATGTTAATAAGTAATTCCGTATGTCATTTATATGTTTATTTTTTATTTCTTCTTTTGCGCTTTCTTTGGCCTATATTATCTGCCAAGAAACTACCTAACAGGAATGGCAGCAACTTTATAAATGTCGTTAAAAACAATGATAGGCTTTGTTTATTTCTGTCCTGTGTATGAACATCCAATTTTGCATGACATATCTAACCAGAGAAAGCAACCAGTTGTACCAGTAATGCAATAAACAGGTATGATGACAGAAGTGAGTTAAAGAAAAGATTAGTGCTACCTGAAGAGAGCCCCTCTTAATCTTGCAAGAACCTGGTCAGCAGAGCCAGAAAACATCAAATCAGCTGTCTGTAATCTATCCACAATTCCCTCTGACAGGTGAAGATCCTATAAGATAAATTAGAGACAGATTGAAATAAATATTACCGCAAAACACTGTTCAAGTACATGGATTATAGACATTCAGTAAAAAATGGCAAAATAAAGTAATGTTGACAAGTATTCAGTACCTGTAAGAGTTGCCGCATAATGATCTTCCAATTTGATTTGCGATTTGTAGACTGAGGGCACAAAGGTCCAATTAAGGATAGAAGCTGTGGCAGTAAATGAAAAAACAGATCCATTACACTATACAATCATGCACCTTAAATCGAAAAATGCTATAATTTCATGTTGAAATGATCATCATGCATACCGGAAAGAATGACAGTATCCCCCTATCCCTCCCCCCCTGCTGAAAAGGGTGCTCTCTCTGTCTGACTGTACATGAGTGATATCCTTATAATTGAACCCCCACGAAATTAATAATTTTTACCTCTGCTACACTCTGCCTTAGTTCGGTAGGGACATGAACCCAGGAACAAATTGCATATAATTTGGAAATAGTGTCTGGTTTGTCGAAATCGACAAAACAAATGGAGAGCAAAAAGAAAAACGCAAGGAAGCGTAGAGGGATTTACCGAACAAAAGCTTCAATTCACGAAAAGGGGTGAGGGTCTGTGCTAAACGACGGGGCGCGTCTGTGCTGTGCTAGTGCCGATCTGATGCGTCTGTGCTGGTGAGAGATCGAGAGAGAGATGGTGCGTCTATCCTGGTGCCGATCTGATCCGAGAGAGCGAGAGAGAGATGGGTAGGTCTGAAGGCAGGAAGGGTTTTGGGTCGGGAGGATTTGGGGGTCGAGAGCGTGATTTGGAGCATATGGGATTCTTGTTTGGCGCGGAGGAATCGCGGCTGATCGAAATTTTGAGTTAGAAACCTGCGAAATTTCGAGAAATTTCACAGCGGCACTGATCGAAAAATCACTGACGGTTTCCAATATAAAAAACAGTCGGTGTTTGGCTCCCAACACTGACACTGACACGGACTGTTTTTTAAAAAGTAAAAATAATTAATTAGTAATTTACATTGTATTAGCTAGGTTTTCCATTCCATCATTAACAAACTTTTAATCACTATACAACGAACGTCTTTCCAAATATAATTCCAATCCTATTTTTATATTTTATGACTTACAACGATAAAATATTTATTGCATCTATAAATTCAATTTAAACAATTAAACTTAATTATTAAATATCTTACAAATTAATTAATTGGATTCTCTTCTAAAATTTATCAATGGACGCAAAATCCCAGTTCTCTTTAGGATTCTCCATCTTCTTGCATTTTCTTGTAATTATTAAATTTGTATTTCTAAAAACTTGAAAGATTTGAAGTGTTAACTTTATTTTATTAAATAAATTAATGTATTACATGTGTTCTATGAATGTTCAAACCAAAATAGTATATTTTTAATTATTATATTTGAAAAAAAAACAATTAAGTAAAAAAAATGAAAATTAGAATGAAAAAATGAAACAAACAAAAATATGAAAAATAAAAATAATTGAAATTTAAACAATTAAACTTAATTAAAATTAATTATTAAATACCATACAATATATACACAATGAATAAATTTTTATTCTCAAATATCTTATTATAAGATTAAAAGATATATACAATTATTAGAGCCAAGTTTATTTATAATATTTTTTAGAACATAAAGATATATCTATTTTCTAACATTTTTTTCTATATGCAAATTAATAAAGTTCACATGTTAATATTATGCATACTTATAAACAATGCATAAGTAACAAATGGATGATAGACCATCCAAAACATCTTTCTTCTCTCTATCCATATGTAAAAATCCTAATTTACTGAGCATCATGATTTTCTTCAATATCTTATTATAAGATTAAAAGATGTATACAATTATTAGAGCCAATTTTATTTATAATATTTTTTAGAACATAAAGATATATCTATGTTCTAACATTTTTTTTTGTATGCAAATTAAGAAAGTTCACATGTTAATATTATGCATACTTATAAACAATAAATAAGTTACAAATGCATGATAGATCATTCAAAACACCTTTCTTCTCTCTGTCCACATGTTTATTTTGTTTTTATGTTAATTTTTAACGAAATAAATGTTGGTCTCTAAAGACACTTGGGAGGGGGGTGGGTTTGAATATATATGGTGATTTTAAGATTTTAATCCTAGATAACTTGATATTTACTTAAGTAAAATATATCTAACATGTGCAAAGTTGTTCTTGAAGAAAACAAGAAAACTTATATAAATCAAGTGTGTGAAAAGTAATTAACTATGTTGCATGGATACGGATACGGGTATCGTATCGGATACGATACGGATACGGCCATATGACAATTTTCAAAAATCATGAATATGATACGGTTATTATATATATTATTTTTAATTATTTTAATTGTATTCTTAATTCAACACTTGTATTATACAACAAAAAAATAATTTAGTTAGTTCAACACTTGCATTATTAATTTAAGTTAGTTTATAATTTAACTAAATACGATAATGGATATATAAGTTTCACAAATTAATTCAGTGACGACTCTATATGTGGATAATTCATGTGACCCATTGTTATAAAAATTCAACACTTATATTTAATTTACTCATTGCACCTAAATTAAGTGTCCCGACAATCTTTGATCAATTAGTCCGGATTACAGGTTTTAGTGTTAGACCCACAACAGTAATTAATAATGGAGTCAACGGATACGTATTGGGCGCGTATCCGATACCGATACGCACCCGATACGGATACGGTGCCCAAGATGACGTATCCGAGTAACACAGGTAATTAAATGGTAGAGGTAAGAGATATTTGATACGAGATATGATTACAGAGTCTGACATTAACGTCTCTACTCCTCTATGTGGATGACATGTTAATTGCAATATTGAAGAAAAAACAATTAATCTCTCAATTTGAAATGAAGGAGTTGGGACCAGCTAAGAAGATTTTTGAGATGGAGATAGCGCTGCTAATGATTAAGGTACGGCTTAAACTCGGCTCGACTCAGCTCATATAAACACTCGGCTCGATTCGGCTCAGTTCGTGAGATCGCGAGCTGACCCAAATCTTTGATACCTATTTTAAACACTGTAAAAATTTGGACCTAGTCACCAGCGTGACTACGTCTAAATTTGTGGTTTTTGTTTTATGTGAATTTATCTATGTTACTTCTGTGCAACAGTTGACGATAAGGCAATATCTCTCTCTGTGGATTTAGAAATGTCGACCCAGATATAAATTAGAACACAAGTTAGAGTCATCTATTTTTTTCAGCTCAGATGAAGTGAGAATTCGAACTGGGAATTCTTTTTCGATTGATAGATTGAAGGAAGATGTCGAGATTGTTTGGCTCATGAGACACGTGGATGGAAATGACTGGCTAACAAGGAATACCCTGTTTACAACAGTGTACCCAATCCGTGCAGTGTCTCAGACTCTCAGGAGCTTTGAGAACCAAACATAAAACAGTAATCAGATTTCATCACACACACAAAAAAAAAATTCATCAAAAAAATAAAGTTTCAATGGATTTTATTTATTATAATTTTATACTTAATCCTTTCTATGCGTACGTGGGGTCGTGAGTTGAATATCAATACAAAATCTATATATGCGTGTGTGGTCACGCTGGTGGCTAGACCCAAATTTTTAGAGTATTTACATGAGCCGAAATATACATGTACCAAAAATTTGAGCCGGTTCGTGAGTCGAGTCAAATGTTTACATAAGTCGAGCCGAGTCGAGCTGAGCCAAGCTTTTTCTTTCAAAATCAAGCTAAGTTGAGTTTGGCCTTTTTTTAGTTTTGAATCCGATTCGTTATGAAATATTGAGCCGCTCAATTCATCGATTCGCTAGCCGGCTCGACTCATTAGCAGCCCTAGAAGGAGATCATCAAAGATAGAGCAAATGGGAAATTGTATCTTTCACAAAAAGACTTTATCGAGAAAATATTATATCACTTTAAGATGAAAGATGTGAAACCAGTATCTACTCTTCTTGTTGGAAAATTCAGATTGTCGAGACAATTGAGTTCGAAAACTGAGAAGGAGATAAGCTACATGTCAGGAGTTAATTCCATACTCTAGTGCTGTTAGGAGTATTATGTACCTGATGGTCTGTACTAGATCCGATATTGCTCATGTTGTCATGTGGTAAGTCACTATCTGTCATGCATGTCTCGGTAGAGTGCATTGGGAGGCAGTGAAGTAGATTCTTCACTACCTGAAAGGTACTGCAAATTTTCATTTGGAGTTCGGGAGATCCGATGCAAATTTGATGAGTTATGTTGATTCTGATTTTATGGGTGATGCTGACAAAAGAGATCATTTACAGCTTATGTTTTCACTTTGGGTGGATATGCAATTAGTTGGAAGACCACTTTGCAATCCACTATTGCTTTGTCAACAACAGAGGCCGAGTACATGGCAGTCATAGTAGAGATTAAAAAGATTGCTACAGCTCACAACTCTACTGACATAATGATGAAGCCTATTCCGATTGCAAAGTTCAACTATTGTGCTGAGTTGATTTCAGTTTGCTCTTAGTTTGGCTTCTGTGTTTTGTTTTGTTTATCTTTAATTTTTGGGTGAGATTTCGAGCGAAGGTGGAGATTGTTGGAAATGTCTCTTATTTCACCTTTATGCAATTAATTTTACTTATAAGCTTATATTTGTAAGTTTTCATATTTTAGTCTATAAGACTTCTCTGAACCAAATCGAATAGAGAGAGAGTTATTATATTAAGTAAAATAGCGTCTCTTTGTATTCCTGATTCTCCTCCCATTTCTAACACAGAGTAGTAATATAACATCATGATTAAATACCAAATTATTAAGAGGAGAGCACTAAATGTATGTTCTTTTATCATTTATGTAATGCTTTTTATCATTCATAAGAAAAGATGATTAATTCTACAAAATGTCATTTTAATTTAGTTGCAAAAATTCAACAAATAAATGTCAAGATTATATGCACAGAATAAAACTAAAAGAATAACTTTGAAAGGATGAGTTAATTGGCGCTTCATAAGAGCAAAGAGAATTGGATAACTGAAGGAAAGATGAGATAAAAAGGTATTTTAGTTTTGTCATTAATTTGTCAATAATCTTTTAAGAAATCGGCACTAGAAACTACATATGCAGAGTTAAGACTTGAGACTTTCTTTTTTGGAAATAGAAGATGTGCCAAAAAAAAAAAAATTATGTAACAATATAGATTTCAAATCCTGCACCTGGCACTTGAGCTTTTGTCATCGGCACTAGAAAGACTAGAAGAATAGCCAGAAGACATGAACTCTCCATTGCTCTTCTCTGTCTCTCTCTGTCTCTCTCTCTCTCTCTGTTTTGAAAATAAGACAGGACCTGTGTTATTTTTTGAGAAATGTAAAGCTAAGGAGACAAGAAAATTTGTATATTTTCAAAGTTGTATATTTTCTGTTACAAAGTGCCTATATATGTGTGTGTGTTACAGAGTCAATATGATCGTTGGAGGCTATCTTTATTTTCACTATAGTAACTGTCTAAACTATTCTATATATTTTACATATAAGCCCTCAACTTATAATAAATTATTTCTAAAATCATTTATTCAACAACCTGCAATATTGCCTAAAACATGGAGAGGGCCAAGGGCTGCTGAGTGATTGCCCCTCTCTCTCTCTCTCTCTCTGTCTTTGTTTCTATAAACTATCTTTCAATTAAAAACAGTGTGAAATTAATAATTTGTTTGTATTGTACAGTACATATTGATTTCTTCAATTAAACAAAATATCTTTGTAGGACAAATGATAGATATTTTTTTTCTAATTTGACTGCTTAAAAAAGAAATTATTCAACTTTATCTAATCCATCTATGAAAGCCATTCCTGAGATATGCGAAACTTACAATTTGAGCAGTTCGAGATTTGAGTAAACTGGTAACCACCTTGAGTTTTTTAGAGAAAGCAACTAAGATGTCAGGAACCTTGCTGATGGGAGACGTGATGATCTAAAACACCTGGAGCCTTGTTGAGAAGGCAATCTGAGACTCGTCCGAAGGTTTGCTGAGAAGACAAAGGAGGGTCAAGTTTATTAACTAGAATAAAAGCATAATTCCTTGAAGTGCATGTTGTCTTTTGAAATAAAATGGAAGTCAAGTCTTTTAACTTGAAATATTTGCAGGAAACCTTTCAACCAGATTTTGATCGTGCGGTCTTCAACATAAAGAGTATTATTTCCACTAGCTAGAGCAAAGTCTGGTTATATGAAAAGTCATATTGTGCCAAAGGGAACCAAGAAAAATTTTGTTTGTTACAAGTTCTTTTTTCTTTGAGGAAATTATAAATTTTTTTTCACCAAAGCAATAGCTTAATTGGGAAACCAAACCTTTGGCCGCATCTTTGGCTATCTCCATTCGTTTGACCCAACTGGAGATCTTCTTCTCTGATGGTCCTGAAAATATTTGCCATTATATATTTATCAAAACAAAAGGAATGAGAATCTTTAAAGTTTATGTATGAAAAAGTAAAATGATGTTCTGAAATTGTGACCTACGACGCAGGTGCTCGGCTAAGGTTCCCTCATGCATGAATTCATAAACAAGTATATTAGTGTCATCTCGTTGACTATATCCTAAAAGTTTCACCAGGCGTTTATGGTGTATCCTTGACAACAAATTAAGTTACCTGAGTGAGTAAGATATATAGAGTAGTCCAGATATTAGAGTTACGTAATGTTGTCTATTAATCATATTAACTAGCATGTTTAATTCAGGTAACTTGTGTTGTCTATTAAAACAGAAACCAACCCTACGCTGGCCATAACCTACAGTGGCCAAAATCATTGTACCAATTATTGTTAAATTCAAACTGGTATGCAATCTCAACATACACATATATACCTCATTTATGAACTCACGTATCCCTTGATTGGACTCAGTATTGTGAACCTTGACTGCAATTTCTCTGCCATCATTTAATTTCCCATAATAAATTAACCGAGCCGAAGCCACCCTTTCCTAGCTATTACCCATAAATGAGGTATGTGTATGTTGAAGCCACCCTTTCACAACCAGAATGTTTCAAATCTAAAGGTCTTTGTTTTTCTGACGTCGGTGAATGCTTCAATCATGACAGGGCAATGGTCTGAGCTGGTGTTTGGAAGTATTTTTTGCTTAGTGTTGGGGAATTTAGCATTCCATTCATTTGATAGCAAAAATCTGTCTAATTTAGCCATTGACGGTTGGTCTCTTGTGTTAGCCCATGTGTATTTTCTCCCACTCATCTGTATGTTCTGTACCTCAAGATTTGAGATAAGATTTGCAAAGGCAGTCGGCCATCTCCAATCCTGTGTTGTTGTGTTCCTGTCACTTGGGTCCAGAGTGACATTGAAATCGCCTCCAATCAGCCATGGTATCGTGCTTTCTGGCTTCAGATTTTGTAATCCTCGGAAGAAATCATTTATGCCTGTTGGGCTAGAGGGACCATATACCATGGTGCATTGGATTGCTTGATCAAGCATCATGTCTTAGGTCAACGGTGAGACAGTACTGATTGTGTGTAACCGCTTGTTGGTGAAACCTTGTCGATCGCCATGCAATGAGCATCCCTCCTCTTGTACCTACTGCCGGAACATACTCGTATCTATCCAATCTTCTCCCACAGATTTCCTTCTTTATTGCATCATCAATGCTTGATAATTTTGTCTCTTGTATATACAGTATATCCGACTTTTCTAAAAACACTGTTTCTCTTACTGCTAGCCTCTTTGGCCTCCAATTCAATCCCCTTACATTCCAGCTTATAATTTTGAGCTTGGTTTTATAATTCATATCAACTTTTTTTCTATCCGAGTATTTTCATGTGAGACAGAGATAATACCAAAGAAAACTAATTTAAGAGAGTTTACATCAAACACCATCTCCATCCCTTCTAAACCCTTAAACTGAAACAAGACTTCCTCTAATCCATAACTTGAATTGATTCCTCCTAATTTACCCTTAATATCTTGGTCTAGCTTTTTTACAATTCATAGCAAAACAACGATTTAACATTTAAATATATCACTTGTGAAATAAATCTATTCCAACAGTTTAAATTCGTCATTTAAAATCATTATGGTAAATTTAAAAGTTAAACTTCTGAAAAAAAAATTAATGAGCTTAAAAATACTCTCCTTCTTCTAATATAATTTATTTTAGAGGAGGGTTCAAATGAACCATAATTTTTGTTCTCCAATATGCTCCGCATCTTTTATCTCCGTTTTCAAAATTCAAACAGTCGATCCGAACCACTCAACATAATCTTCATAATAAAATATGCTTGGAGACAAAATTTTATATTTTTTAGAATTTTTTTTACTATTTTTTTAGATAGATACAAAATCACGGTTTTAAGAAGATTCTGGACCATCCGATAAAATGATATCGTACCTATGTAAATAAGATAGTAAAAAATTCTTAAAAAAAAATTAGTCGATCTCTAAGAATATTTTATTATAAATATTGTGTTGAGTGGTTCGAATCGACTGTTCGAACTTTGAAAATAGAGATAAAAGATGTATAACATATTGAAACACAAAGTTATGGTGCATTTGAACCTTCTCTTTATTTTAATAACCCATATGATATCTGACAGTATCAACTACCAACAGAAATTACTGCTTGGGATATTTTCCCTCAAAAATCAAGTTGAACTAAATCAGATAATCGTCATTTTAATTAACAGATTGTACTAATGTGATAGAAACGAGTGCCGCAGTTATATATAAAAATAGGCACATTATCGACCATACAAAAGAGACTTTCTAATAAGAAAAGTCAAGCAAACGGAAAAGTTTTAGCCACTTGGTGAAAAGTTGAGATGTTTCATTTTAATCTCGTTATGATAACGTCCAGAAATTTTATAAATTGTTCTTATTTTCAATTTGATCAAACAAAATACTTCTTCTCTTCTCTAAGTTTATTAATACTTCTTCTCTTCTCTAAGTTTATTAATAAAATGTTCTTGTGACCCCATTCTATCTCTCCCCTCCAGTTCTTTCCTCAATAATTATTTTCTCATTTCTCCCAATTAATCCTTGAGTCTGTATGGTCTCGGTACTGCATACGTGGGACTCACAATTTTACGGTCCAAATTTACTTCCAGTCAAACCAAACTCAATCAGATACCTATTTAGAAATAAGGGGCCCGTTTTAAGAAACATGTCTAGGAACGAATCAAGCAACAATTTCAAATAACTTCGTACCATCATAGTCACCATGAATAGAATCAAAGAACATGTAAAATCCATGAACAAGAATAAAAGGAGTTGCACCGGATACCAATCAATAATTCAAACCCAGAGAAGATTATGGACAGGTCAAGATCCACTGCGTGGAACATTGCATAGTATTTCAGTAATTAATTAGTACTATTGATATTTAAGCTTAAAAAAAGAGAAGAATTTTAGTTATTTTATCGTTACTATTCGAAAATCTTGATATTGACCAACCAACAATGGATAATTATGGTGGTAAGAAGTTTTACGCAAATTGTAGATTTATAAAGTATACATAATGGAAGTGAATTGCTGAGATATTTTACTTCTCAATAATGTATAATTATATGAAATGAACTTGTTAATTTGTTGGACTTTGCTATAAGAGAACATCTATTTGAGAATATATTAAACTTTTATAATGATGATTACTATACAAGAAATTTAAGAAATAAATAAAAATGTGTAAACTCTAAAAACTTATATAATAAATATAATAAAAAGAAATATATTTAACTGCGTTGAAATTTCTACGTAGAAATATTAGTCATTCGATCATAACTATTGATCTCAAAGGCACTTAGAGGGGAGAGGGGTGAAGAGGCATTTTTTATATTTTTGGTCTAAATAATAATATTATAACAAGTCTATAAGTTAATTTTGGCGGAAACTAGAATAACTTTGTCCTAAACTAAATGAAAAATAAGTAAAGTAAATAGTAGAGTTTAGATACACTTGACACGAGAGTTGTTTATGGAGTTCGGCACTAACGCCTATGTCTCCAGAGCTCCCGACCTTCTAGATGACGCGCATTTCTTTATGCAATGAGAAAGGAGTACAAGGTGGAACCGGTGAGTATTTACAATTCTTCTACGAAGTCACACGGCCCTAACAACACAATCCGAGTCGCAAGGACATCAAGGATTGCAAGATGAGCACAAGGCTCGAAGTAGTAAATGATTCGATCACACAGGATCACTCTAGGAGTTGGTTGATTGATTGAATAAGCTTGAGATTGATTGTGTATACTGAAGTTGGAGTGCACAAGCAACAACGGCTTTCTCTAGACCTGTAAATACGAAATATTGAAGTTGGAGGCGGCTAGAGTGATACTCCAAACCTTAGTATAGCTTCTATTTATAGAGAGCTGATATAAAGGAAGTAAGTGGAGCTGACCATTGTAACGGTACAGGGGACCATGACAACAGTAGGTCAATCGGAGTGGTTTGGAGTGTAACGGTGGTTACTGTTGATCACGGTAGATGACCGTGACAACGGTACCCACCACGGTAATCCTCTGGAAGGTTTAGCGATGCCGTGACGCTAAATTCTATTTTATGCATTATGAGATTTGAACATGATTTATTTATCTCGTTATCACGGTCACTAGACCGTGACAACAACAGGCCTCACTTAGGTCAATCTCAAGCTAATCCTTAATCTTGAGTTAATACTTTTGCTATCCAATGTCTTGTGCCTTCGTGACCACATCCATGATGTTATATTTGTAGTGTATTAATTCATCCTTGATGTGTAATTATAATTCCTTCATTTATCATGAACCTGCACATGTGCTCAAGATGAGAACTGTAAAAATGCAATTATGTATGTTTTGCAAATTTAGTCAAACAAATAAGTCGAGGGCTCCCAAAAACCAACAATAACATATAAAAATGTCGATAATGAAATATAGATAAAAAAAAAGAATTTTAATTTAATAATATTTATTAGTGTGTGAACATTTTACTATGTATAATGTATTGAGTTGGTATATTAAATGGCTGACTAATTTTCACAGTGACAAATGTATAATTTGGGTTTGATTCAGTGGAGTTAAAAAATCGTGATTTTAAAATAATTAGTATATAATTTAAAAAATTTTGGAATTATCTGAACCAGAGATTTCATTTCTATAATGGAGCAAAAAGAAAAGTTCAGGAAAAAAAATTAAAAGTAATTCGTAAAATTCAGAAAAAAAAAATATTGTAAAATTCGTGAATTATTCACGAATAATTCATTTAGAGTTTTGGTCAACTGAATGATTCGACATTCGGTTCTCCATCAACAAAAAAATTAAATTATTTGTGAATCTTGTAAGTATTACTATTTCGACATTTGATCAAGAAGCTTAATCGGCTGCATAAATGACTTTAAACCACTGGTCACATGAGTTGGAGGCCTGGAGATTGTGATCTTAAATCCAGTCCCATCATCTTTCTTCGCCTAAAACTCAGTGAAAATGATTTTTACTCATCATATTTAGCAAACTGACCCTTGAAAAGCTTCATAATAACAAAGCCTCCCTTAATTAGATCTTAAAGTTTAGCCCAAGTTTATAAGATTTATTTCGAAATACATACATGAGCCTATTATAATTAAGCTTTTGACAGCATAGTGCATCATTCGTACGTTACTACAGGGGTGGCAAAAAAGTTCATAGTGCTCAATCGTGACTCGCACCTGATTCGTTCGCTAACAGCTCATTCGTTATTGGATCGAGCTATTAACGAGTCAGTTCGTCACTAACTCGGTCCACAATTAACGAGTTCAAACTGGAGTCTAGCTTGCTCGCTAGCTCGGTTAGGTATTAATTCATGAATTTGTATGAATTTGTGTGCATTTTATACTGTCTAGCTCGGTCCAGCTCAATCCAAAAAGTTCGTATAAATTATTTTCTTATTAAAACAAGATCTAACCCACACCCAGCAAGCCAGCTCATCAGCTCGCGAGCTAGTTTGGGCTGACTTGTCACGAGTTCAAACTTATGTTTTTGCTCGAATGCCCTAGGTCCAGCTCGCTCGGCTATAGCTCAGTCCAGAATTAACAAACTGAGTTAGGGCCTAGCTCAGACCGATCCAGCTCGTTACTATCCCTAATCAAGAATAGGGGGTGGCAACAAAGCTCGTAGCTCGTGGTTTGATCGTGAGTCGCACCTGACTCACTCGCTAGCAACTCGCTCGTTATTGGATTGAGCTTTTAACGAACCAACTCGCCACTAGCTCGATTCATAATTAACGAGTTCAAGCTGGCCTAGCTTTCTCGTCAACTAACGAGCTAGCTTAGTTAGGCATTAATTTGTAAATTTATATGAATTTTTGTGCATTTTATTTTGTATAGCTCGATTGAGCTTGATTCAAAAAATTTGTAGAATTTATTTTCTTCTTAAAATAAGATTTAGTCAGACCCAACGAGCCAGCTCGTCAACTCGGAAATTAACTCAGATTGACTTGTTACGATTTTAGCTAAGATTTTAACTCGGATACCTTAGATCCAGCTCACTCAGCTATGGTCCGATTCAAAACTAACAGGCTGAGTTAAAAGTTAGCTCAGACTGAGCCAGCTCGTTGCCACCCTGAATTTACTAAAATGCACGATCAGGCCAAATTAAAAGTAAGAGAAACTGTGAATGGGTCAGCATAGTTCAGCAAGGTCAGGGATCGCGAGGCAACAATCAAGAAGGCTCCGCCTTAAGTGAGCGCTTCAGTTCATTGGACACATCAGCAGCTCCGCAGACGTGGCATCTGATGTGGAGAGCTGAGAATAATTAGGGTCTTTTCTTTACCCTTTTTAGCAAAACTAAAGCTGTTTGTATTCGTTACCTTGTTTTTTGAAATTACAAGATGATTTCTTGCACCTCCAGCCACTCCACTGTATCACATCCGTCTGTTCATGCCCTATGCTCCTACTGAATCCCCAATACCCCGTCCGTCGTGTCTTATCTCCTCCAAAGCTCTACTAATCTCTCATGATTACTAACCCTAGTCCCAATCCTGGCGCTCGCCTCGTGCAATTACTTGGCAACGCAGCTCCTTCGCACCTTGAATCAGCCAATTCTACGCCCCCGCAAAATCCTAACGCTAAGATGCCACGTGGCAGGTACTTAGGAGAGGGTGACCGTGCAGTGCATGATGTTGATTCAAGGTTGCCAGGAGAGGCTCAAGCGCCTCAACTGTTGGTTACACCTATTGCAAAGTACACCTCAGATCCTGATTTGGTGTTGGGTAGGCAGATCGCTGTCAATCGTAGCTATACAGTGTATGGCCTCAGGACGGGTAATATTCGGGTGCTCAATATCAACACTGCTCTTAGATCACTTCTTCAGGGTCATACTCAGGTATAGATATCACTCTTTCCCTCTCTCCCTCTCTCCCCCCTCTCTGCCTGGCTGTGCTGTTATCATTGTGGCATGTATCCTTACTCATTGCCGTGGTGGCTGAATCATACATGCGTGTATTCCTTGCGCAAATCAGAGCATTTAAGTATCTTCTCAGATTAGACACTGGCTTTTTGAAGAGCAATTATTGTTCGATTGTGCCTACCTTTTTGTGTCCTGATTTGGCCCATGTTTTTTCAGAGGCATTGGAACTTGGGTTAAGAAGGTGAACATTTGTCGTTATAGTTATGTATGTCGAAATAAATATATGTAAAAGTCAAATATTTTGGAGTCAATTGGCTACACGAAAAGTTTCTTCTGGTGTGCTTTATGTAGAATTTTCTCTTTTCCAATTAATTATGGCTGTTGTCAGTTTCAGAAAATGTTAAGATATATGGATTTAATTTAAGATTCGTGTGTGTTTCCTTGCTATTCTTCTCTTTAATGATTTAGCTTTTTGTTCTCAACAGAGGGTCACAGATATGGCTTTCTTTGCTGTGGATGTTCACCTTTTGGCAAGGTAATTTTCTTTTAGGTCTCCTCGGCAAACTAATTAAACCCACACTGTCAAATTAAGCATCACTTAGACAAGTTTATGTAATTTCTACTTCAAAAAGCAAGTATTTCTTGAGTTATCCTAGTTTAGCCTCAAAACCACTCAGTTGTTCAAGAACCAAAAAAGAATTGATTGACGCAACAAGGGACCAAGTTGTATTACAGTGGAGGTGGTGGTTCATACAGAAAATCAGCTTCTTGATCTGACTAGTATAGGTCCAAAATGAGATATCATATTCCACAATTACTTTGATTAAGGTCATCTTTATTGTATAATTTTCCAGTGCAAGTGTAGATGGAAGAGTTTTTGTGTGGAAAATTGACGAAGGATCTGACGGGGAAAATAGGCCCCAAATAATGGGCAAACTTGTAATTCCACTCCAGATTATTGGGGACACCGAGTCATACCACCCACATATCTGCTGGCACTCCCATAAACAAGTACTTCCATTCTAGTACCATCCTTTTGTTTTCCTCTTTTTCATGACCTACCGCCATTGATGCCAGGTACTGCCATTATGGTGAGGTTCCTGGTACAAACTTGTACGAGACAATTACTGGTTTAATATCTGGGGCTTACTGTGCTTTCTGTTCTTGATGTTTCTCAAAGATCGATCGTTGTATTGTTTCGGTTGGCAGTACAAGTTTTTTTTGTAGAAGGCACACCACCCAACATAGTGCAGTACAATAACTTTAATATTTGTGAAGTGGAGATCAATGCTAATTGTTTATATATTTTGTGAATTTTATAGGAGATCTTATACGTTGGTATTAGAAATCGTGTACTGAAAATTGACACCACAAAGGTGGGGAGAGGGAAGGATTTTACTGCAGAGGAGCCACTGAAGTGTCCGATCGACAAGCTGTTAGATGGGGTCCATTTTGTTGGGAAGCATGATGGTGATGTCACTGCTTTGTCCATTTCTCAGTGGATGACTACCCGCCTCGCCTCAGCATCAAATGATGGCATGGTTTGTTGCTTTCATTCTTAATTTTGCATTCATAATTGATAAGTTATATGTCTGTATTTATTTTTAAAATATTTTTGTTGACTGCTCTTTTTTTGGTGGTACAGGTAAAGATATGGGATGACAGAAGACAAGTACCTCTTGCCACTTTAAGACCGCATGATGGTCAGCCAGTCAACTGTGTTGCCTTCCTCACTGCGCCTGAACATCCTGATCACATTAATCTTGTCACAGCTGTACAGATTCAGCTTTGTTTTGCTATAATTTTTTACTTGAGCACAAAAACCTGTTTCTGCTTTGTATGTTACTGTAATTACAGCACATAACCCATGCCAGTATGCAATCAACACTGGTGCATACCACACCACTTATAATGAGTACTGTTGTGCATTCTTTTTATTTACATATTAAGGTCTTGTAAGTTTTTTTGGAGTTCTTACTGCAAGTATGCAATTATGAGATGTATCACCTATTCTTGTTGTTTTTAGCTTGGTGGATAATGTTTATATTTTTTTCCACTTCAGGGTCCTTTGAACCGAGAGATCAAGGTATGGTCGTCAACAAGTGAAGAAGGCTGCCATTTACCTAGTGGGTCAGAATTGTGGCAATGCACACAAACCTTGGATCTCAGAAGCTCGTCAGATCCCCAACTTGAGGAGGCCTTTTTCAACCAAGTGACTGTCATCCCCCAGGCAAGCCTCATAATTCTTGCAAATGCCAAGAAGAATGCCATTTATACAGTCCACATAGACTATGGTCCCTTCCCTGCATCCACCCGCATGGACTATATTGCTGATTTCACCGTTACCATGCCGATTCTGAGCCTAATCGGCAGGTGTGAGTCGCAACCGAATGAGGAGCAGGTGGTGCAAGTGTACTGTGTGCAAACCATGGCGATACAGCAATACGCACTGGAATTGGCACTCTGTTTGCCTCCTGCTTTATCTGACAATGAGGCTGGTGGGTTGGTCAGAGAACATTCTGTTTCACGTGCCGAAACACCAGTCTCAGATCCAGTAAATGAGTTCATTACTATGGAGGTAACCTCAGATGCTCCTAGGAGCCTCAGCTCATTTGAAGGTCCAGCAACAAATCCAGAGGTAAAACCATCTGGCCCTCCACTTGTTCTCACAGAAAGTGGGAGGACTTTAGAAAGAGGTCAATCCTCATCATCACACGGCGGTGACCATGATGCTGGCAGGAGATCAGATACTGATTCAGTGAGCAGTAACCAACCAAAAGAAGAGATCCTGGCGCTGACCAATCCTCGTTTGATCAATCCAACACACCCGATGACCTCGTCAGAGATCTTGTCAGGTGCAATCTCCAACTCTGCTTCTCTCTCAGCGAAAACCATTAGAAATGATGAGTTCAAATCTAAAGGAACAGAATTTGAAACCGCAAAGAACCTCCAGAACATACCAGAAGAGGCCAATGACATGCTTAATAGGCCTTTAGAGCCAAGCATAGGAAATGCAAAGGCTCAAAGTGTGGAGTTGTCCAGACAACATGATTTGGAACCCGAAAAGGGTTTAAAGGATGCATGTGAGAAAACGGAAGAATCAACGGTTTTGATGGAGTCGCTGTCAGTTTTGCCTGGGAAAAGGGAGGAGGAGAAGGGAAAGGAGCCAATGCAAGCAGCAGACCTTCCATCTCCGTCTTTTGTCACTTTCAACTCTTCTGATTCTAATGGACCTACTGAGGTACTGCCAGCAGCACCGCCAGGGTCATCACCCCCACATAGGTTTTCACCACCACCAAGTCCGGGCCCACTGCCTGACCTACCGTTCGAATACCCGTCTTTGATTTATAGGCGCTATAGGGTGTTGCATGTGCATGATCCGTTCACCACACTAGATCAAGGCTATCTGATATTTGATCCTCTTACATGTTCCATCCCAATACCTCGACCATATCAGATGTTTGATCCCCACGTACCAGAAAACGTACCTCCCCATTATATGGTATATGACAAGGACGTATCAGCCTTCAGTTTGCGCACAAGGGTCTTGTGGTTAACCTATAACCCAGATGATGCAGCCACTTCATCATCACAGGCAGGGGCTCGACGATTTGCTGTGAGATACGAATTGAATGGGGTGATCGTTAGTGAAGCTAGCTTGATTTACGATCCACCAATGCTGTCATCACATCAAAATGATGCTCAATTGCGAAGGCGTGTACTGTGCAGGTGCATTCTTAGATGTGGTGCACTGGGGTTGGTGTTGATTTCAGCAGGATTTGCTGCAAGGGTTATTCATCCAGGCGACTTTGAGGATGGTTTTGTTTTCATTTTTTATATTTATATTCAGTGCATATCATATGCTTTGAGTCTCTTTATGATATGTCAATCACTCTTTTTGACCGGGTCCGAGTCGGAGGAGCATATGACATGGATTTTGGCTGCAATAGCTGGCACACTAGGTTCTCTTTATGGACTGATTGGATATTTTTGATATATCTGACCTTATTTTTTAGTATCTCTGATTTGCGAGTGTTATTATCTGACTTTGTTTTTGTTTTTGTATTTGTATGGTACCACTCATGGATTGTGAATAAAAAATTAGGTTAAAAATTATTTTGCCCCTTTTGTGCACTGGTATGCAAATTTAAACTATTGTCGTCACAGATTACTTTTTGAAATTTAAAGTTTTGTTTGAGAGGTAGTGCCTTGTGTAATATTCCTATTAGGACCAATTTGGGCAATTGCAACAACGAAACAACTAAAAAAACAACAACTAAACATGTCGTTGAGCAAAGAGAGTCATTGTTTGGGTTTGTCTACAGTACATCAAAATTATTTTTAATAGTACAGTAATTGGTTTTAATTAAAATCTGACCCTTGATCTCTTATCTCCAGACTTTAAGTTAGGGGTATAACTGTCATTTTCTCTCTTTTTTTTCTTAGACTCGTTCTCTCTTTCCCAACACTGATACCCCTCTTTTTATTTTTGAAATGATGGCAGTAGCTGCCATGCAGTTGTATTTAAAATAAGTAAAGTGTTACAATTACATTTCTCTCCATTTCATTGAACTGGTAAAAGGAATTACAATGGAACAGTAAAGAAGAAAACCAAGAAATTGTAAATGCCAAACTACAAATTACATAAATCCAACTCCACTGCCTAATTCTATATATATAGGCGATCAAATTCCCTTCCGGAATTAATCTGATCCGTTGCCCAGATCTCTCAATCGAACGTCGTGCTGACACCTAAGCTCCAGCGTGTGACTATCTTGCTGAGGTGGCTCTATTAATTGAGACGTCTCCTGTTCTGGTGTTCTGGGACCCGTCGCGCAGTCTCTGCGCATAGTAATCTCTTCAACGGTCTCCATCCCGTCTGACTTGCGGGACCCTTTGTCATCGTTTATTTCTTTTTAAATGTTCTGCCCGCATCCCTTTCTGCGCTGCCCTCTTTGCCCGAACCCATCTCTTCTCTTACATACGCGTTGACCGACTCAAAATTGAGCTGATTTATCCCCAATTCAGCTTCCGCTCGTGACAGGCCAGCTCGTCCGGACGACAGTACCGCATCTCTCCACTCGCTGTCGCGACGAGTCCAGCGTCTCAGACCGATGAAGCGAGCTCCAGCACTGGGAGAGAAGCTTCAAAGGAGGAAAGGATCGTTCTTCCCACCAATGAATCGTCGGAGAGGTTACTTTGCATTCGCCACACTGTAATTCAATAATCCTTTCACAAATTTTATATAATTTTTTTCTCTATTGAGAACTCAAGTTAAATTCTGCGTTCAATTTGGTGGAATTAAGTTCAAACTACAGCAAGTATACCTTTTGTTGGTGTCATACCAGTTAGCGACAGTTTGACTTCGTTTTTTTTAATGCTCGTCCTGCTTAAGTGCATGTTTGCGCACCAGTGAGCAATTTGCATTATAATCCATGTTTTTTTTTTTTATCAGTTTGCATTATAATCCATATTTTTATCATTTTCTTATTTATTTTATTTTATTTTATTTTATTTTTTTTGCTTATTTCAGTGTGGACCAACAATTGCATTTTCGGCCTCTAAATACTGTACCGGGCCTAACCAGCCTAATATTATCCTCCCCAAATATTTTGTAAAGGCCCCAAGTTGGCCTAATTAATCATCTTCTTATGTTTAACACATTATAAAGCTGTTAATCTAGCCGTTTGATCTAAGTACACCCCAACATTAGTTAAACAAACTGATGTTATTATCTACTTATTTGGACTTACCGTAATTATAGCCAGATTTGCCTTTATATTTATGCCAAATAATTACCAGGAAGTTGAGACAAATGTTTTAGTCAAAAGAAGTAAAAGCAATACAATTACCATGCTTATAAAATAGCTATCTGCTAGTTTTAACTAGTTCCAGATGCTACTCCTATGGTATTAAAATCTCGCAGGGTAGCCCTTGTTCATCTAATAGATACATGGCTTTATTCAAAAGTAGGTTATTTATGAGGTTTATTCATTCGCTTAGTTGTTTCAGGAAAGGAAATTTACATCTTGCATCATCATCTGTAGGATCATATCATAAACTGAAATCTCCCATTGATTAGAGAGGAGGTCTCAAGATAAGAGGCTCAGAAGACGAATTCAAGACCTTGATCTCTTCTCAATACAGGTTTCTCCAATTCATACAAAAATTCCATTTTAAGTGTGTTTTCAGAGTCATTTATATATAGCAGGTAGTTTAGTAAAGTTCCAGCAAACATGATTCCCTTAATAAAGGAAAAAGAAAAAGAAGGCCTTATATCTAATAAACAACAGAAGAAGGATGTTCTTTGAAAAAATCTTATTCATACCAAATATTAATCCATCTTAATACTGAACAAAAATTAATGAAAAAATCATTTGTTAACCCTGATTGATGATAGTCTATGGCTAATCAAACAGTGCGAATGCACTTTCAAGCCTTGTTGCAACCATACTAATATCTGGTCTTGGTGCATCCAGTCTGGTGCAATCTTTTGCGAGATCTGCTACTTTTTGTAGACCCTCCATCTGGCGTCCTTCTGGTAAATCCAACCTACTGTCAAACAGTTCCTGTAACCTTCCTGTGCCAATTTGCTCACATGCAATGGGAGCCAAAGCATTGGCAGAGGCTGCATCATAGGCCACCTGGCCAGTAATCATCTCCAACATTACCACCCCGAAGCTATACACATCGCTTTGATGGTTATTAGTATCGCATAGCGGGTCCCGGTACCCGGGCGTCCAAACCACTGCCGCCGCAGCATCAACATTGTTACACTGTGGTTCAGGCTGAGTCACGGCAAGCCCGAAATCTGATATTTTGGCAACCCAACTTCTATCAACAAGGATATTAGTGGAGGTGATATCACGATGTATGATTTTGGTCTGCAGGTATTCTATTCCTTTTGCTGCACCAAGCAATACCATTATTCTTAATTTCCAGCTAGCGAAAAGTGCGGTATTCCTTGGTGAATGGGCATGACGAGTGTTTATTGTGGGCTTAATGTGATAATGTACATCTTTATTTTGGATGAACTCAGTGACGAGTAGCGCCTCGGTGTTTTCTGTGCAATAGCCGATTAGACGGAGCACATTTGGATGGCAGATCCCGGACATTATTTTCAACTCAGAATTAAACACACTCTTCCAGTTTGGAGCTTCGGGGTAAAAACGTTTCACTGCAACCAGGTGGCCATCAGTAAGTCTGCCACAGTACACTGTAGCAGAAACCCCACAGCCAAGCCGACAAGCTCGTGAGAAATTTTCTGTTGCAATCTTGAGTTCGTTTAATCCAAAAACCCTGACATTGTCCATGACTGGGAAGGTTAGATCAGTCGGAGTGGACTGATCTTCTTCTTTCCGTATCTTTAACCATTGGGGACAGCCAATGACTACAATTCCAATAAAACAAGTGGCACATATCAATGCCAGCACAAAAATGGCATAAAGCCCTCCATTAACCTGTGAACGACCATGCGCCATTTCAATTCTTGGGCAGTTGTAGGATATTTGGCAAATGACTCCAGACCTACCACATAGATTCCAGGATCCGGGATAAACTCCACATGAGCAAAAAGTCTCATTTGGTTGACAAGGACCGGGTAAGATTTTTGGCATGGATAAAGTAACGGCCGACTGGTTTCTTCTGTTCAAACCCCAGCATGCTACCTTTAGATTACCTGTGGTCAAGCCGCATGTAAGATTGCCGCCTCCTACTAAATAGTCAAACTGTGTGTTTCCCATCGGAAAGTACGAACGGTACCAATCCCAACATACAACCTTTTTGTCTTTTCTTCTAATTGCACAGGTGTGACTACTCCCTGTGGCAAGGCTTGTGAACTCAACACCGGATGGAACAATGGTCTGCATCCCGGAACATATGACATCTCCCGTTATCTTCAGACCGCACATGCGGTCCCCACCCGCAGTCACTCTCCTCAGTTGCATTTTAGCAAAACTTCTCTCTATTGACAGACCATGAGGTCCCCAACAGTTTACTGTGTTACTGGTGTTTATAGCACATGTAAAACGGTCTCCTGATGTGAGGGAATGGTACTCACCATATACTGTTCTCGGAAATTTGAAGCAACTGCGAGAATGCCGATTGCATCCATATCGCCACCATAGGATCATCATGCCATCTCCGTCGATGGCCGCGACATGTCGGTCTCCCACTGAAATCTGTCTCAGCAGCATTGGCCCATTGTAGACCCGCTTGATTCGTTGGTGAATGCCTTCCCAACAGAAGAAGGAGGAGTCTCCTGACCTGAGACTACAAATGGAGTTTTGCCCACCAGCAATGGAGTCGAATGATAATGTCGGAGCTTTAAGAACCGAGCCATTGTCTTGAAACCTTGTACAGTGAATGTTGTGGTTTTGAGAACCGGCGGTGATGCCACAAATAGTGCTGCTCCCTTGGATTATTGCAATGGTTGCGGAGGCAGAGTCGACGATGCAATGGCATGGGAGGAAGCAGAGAGCAAACAACAATAGCAGCATCTTCATAGTTTCTTGGATATTCTTGCTGTAAAAGAGGAGTTGAGAAATGAAATGGATATTGCTCTCGTCTGATCACAATTAATTCGGACGGTTTTAAAAAGACGGTCAGGATCTAAGGGACAAAATTTAAAAAAATAAAATAGTGATTTTTTACTTATTTAAAAAATTCAAAACATATATATATTTGAACTAACATGTATACATTTTGGAATTGCGCATGCTTTTCGAGCCAACGATTATATATTTGGAATTGTGCACGTTAGGAATCCTATAAAGTATGACTAGTATAACATCATATAACACCAATTCTAAAACTTATTGAATTAATTTTAAACGGTGAATCCAAACTGTTCAAACCGATCTATTTCATTAGTTGTGCATTTACATGTAAAATTTATAATTTTTTAAATTTATTTGACATCAAGTTAAGCGGTCAAATGTGTGAGTTTTTAAGGTAATTTTAATACATTCATTTTTTTAATATTTTTATCGCTTGGTTTGATATTAAAATAACTCGAAAATATAATTGCATGTAAAAGCATCACTCACAAAGTAAAAAAAAAAAAAAAATGATTTGAACGGTTTGAATTAGCCGGACTCTTCTATATTTGGTTTACTTATCGAGCCAAGAATTATAATACAAAAATAATGTACTTTGCAATTAATTTTAATTGCTTTATCTGAAAATCAACAACAACCAAGTCTTTAGTGCTTTAGTGTTTGAAAATAAAAAAAAATAAAAAATCTCATAAATTATTTTCTAGGACAGGAGCAGATGAGAACAAATTTTTTTTACAAGCTAAAACTAAGCGGGTTTCATTAAAACAACAAACTTGTTATTTGTGAAATTCTCGTACTATCTCACAAACTAAAAAAGGAATTTCTAGATTGAATTTTCAATTGGAAATAAAAACACCAAATGTGGATGCGCACTTAATCGATCGTCGGAATTTTTAATTTCTCAAATTGATCTAATAACGCATGAGAAGAACTGTGACATCTAATATATTACTATACTTTTGCTTATACAAACTATTGTTCTTTCTATTTTGAAGCAATAAATTATTAAGAATTATTTTACAACAAACTGCACGCTTATCTATGCAAAGTATGATGACAAGGAGGATGTATCTGCAAGAACCTGCAGCAGAACAAAAGATTTCAAACAATGCTGTGAAATTTAAAAAGTCAGAAATAATTGCAATTTTGGTTGAGATACCAGTTGAGCTTGGTATACCAAAATTCTTACTGGCACTTATCCCAGGATCCTATTAAGCTCACTTCGCTAAGCGAGAATGAGAAACCCGTCTGGCCTCGACTCGACTATTAGTTCACTTTAATCATTTTAACTAAATATTGACAAACTTTTGATTGTTTGATGAATAGTAAAATTCTGCATCAAATTTCCTTTCTTGTTTTTCTTGGGTCTAGGCCCAGACCCCAGTTTACAAATCTACCACTTCGATCGGTAGCCACTGTCAATTTTTTTTTGTTGAAAAAGGTTTCAAATCTACAGTACACAACGAAATATTATCTTAATCAATTGAACTACACATAATATAATAATTTGCATAATGATAATTATATATTGTATAAATCATACAAATATTCATGCATTGGCTATACCATCACTGTTATTATAAAATCCAACCAGTTTGTAAATCATTGGCATAGAGAGCCACCGTGCTACGGCTCAATATTCGAGTTTTCAAAATTCAAACGGTCGATCCGAACCGTTCATCTTGTTCTCCATATTAATATGTGTTTGGAGACCAAATTTTATATTTTTTGAAATTTCTTTACTATTTTTTTAGATTTATTGAAAATCACTGTTTTTGAATGGTCCAGAATTTTCAGATCAAGTGATTTTCTAAATATCTAAAAATATAGTAAAAAAATTCAAAAAATGTAAAATTTAGTCTCCAAACACATATTAATATAGAGAACAAGATGAACGGTTTGGATCGACCATTAGGATTTTGAAAACTCAAATATTGAGCCGTAGCGCACACCAACCCGTGATATGCATAGTACCATAGACTCACTCATTTCTTGAATTGAACGATACATTTTTGTTTGTTTGTTTTTGCAGTCACAACCAGTTTATGCCCCATTTGCTATTAAAGTTTCCGATTTTTTAGACCTTTGCTATTAATTTGTATCGATCAATGTCATCAGAACCGAAATGGACGTTGACCTGAAAAATCTTCGGTTCAACAGTTCATTGGTTAGATGGATCGGTGGATCGGTCGGTTATTAGACCGCTAATTTTTAAAATACTTATATATTATACGATATATGTACTATAGTAAATATAATAAGTTTTTTTATAATGAAAATCCAAACATACATATTAACTAAGATACTATAAAAATAAATTTATCAAAAATAAAAAAAGTAATTTTTTTATGAAGAGAAAATATAGCATTCCATTCTTGATAAGTTTACTAAAACTAATAAGATATATGAATTTAGAATTTTAGCATCAAGTTTTTATAAAAATATATAAATATATTTAGAGAAGTTTAAATTTTATATATAATCTTAGACAAGTTCATGTTTTTCAATAAAAAAAATTCAGAGCTTTGAAGAATAAATCTCATAAAATATAAATAATAAAATTAATAATTATTATTTCAAGGCATATACACGCACGCGCGCGTGTGTATAGAGGTTGGCTGTTGATTTTACTATTTTGTTAAGCCACTGTTGGACTAGCAATTTTCAAAGCGGCTTAATAAATAGTAAAAAAGTTCAGAAAAATATAAAATTTGGTCTCCAAGCGCATTTCAATATAGAGATCATAGCTAACGGTTCAGATCGACATTTTGGATTTTAAAATTAGAAATTTGGACCGGTAGCACTTCGGCCGAAGTGCTACCGAAAGCATATTAGTCACTCTCTCTCTCTCTCTCTCTATATATATATATATAACTATTTCATAACTATTTCAGGGGTAATATTTCTCAATTTCAACGTCCAGCCCAAATTAATGGACGACAGGAATTAAGAGTGAAATTTAGAAAACTCGAATATTAAAAATAGAATCAAAGCCTATAAATGTCTTTTGTCCATAGATAGTCAAAGGAGTTGAGCCTATATATTTTTAACGTGTAATTATATATATTTCTCGTTTTATATCATTGATATCCATTTTCTTGTCATCTATATATTCCTCGGAAATTTGTAAGAGTACACCGATAAAAATTAAGCTTCATGGATATATCACTGCCAATATCTTTTGTTCGTTTGGAAACTGTGAAGGCAAAAAATGAACGAAAGTATTATAGGATTATTAGGAGAAAATTTCAACCAGTGCTTCTAGCTTTTCAGAAGGTACGTGCTAATCTAAGGTTTTAAATCAAAACTGGCATGATGTTGCAGAAGGTTAAAATAAATATTACGAATATCAAAGGTAATACAAATGATATACGTTTATTTTTTTTAGTTGAAATGTAAATATTAATTGAGGTATACAAATTACAAAAAAAAAGAATAAAAAACAATTTCATAATATATAATTTTAAAATAATTGTAGTTAATAGTTAATTTATATAAAGGAAATACAGGTTAAAAGACCAGTTTTAGGGAGGCTAACAATAAGAAATTAAGGCAAAAATAACTAATTAAACTTTAGTACGTATCTCCATAATGTATATAACATCGTGATAGCTAGCTATATGTTTCCATTATTTTTTGGGATATTGTTTGGTTTGGCCTTAAAAGACTATGGAAATTTAATTATTTGTGGTTTAATTAATATATAAGAACGGTATGAAAACACTGAAATTAAAGTATTAATTTAACGTACGTTTACTTAGCTTGTTTGCTAAAAATGTAATCATGATCAGGGCATTGAAAGAGTTAAGGAGGTACTAACAAGTCGTAGAGAAGATGAGAACAGAAGGGATTGGGCAAAGCTTAATATAGAATTGCTTCATCTAATATCAAAGAAAATGGAAAACATTTCGAACTTGATCCATTTTCGTGCTGTGTGTAAGGATTGGTGTTTGGCCATAGATCCAACTGATGCTCCTGCGCAGCTCCCTTGGCTTATCTGGCCAACAACTTCAAAAGAAACACGACTCGTCAACCCAAGACAAAAAGCATTAGATAATGAATACTTTGTATACTCTTTCTCATCTGACACAACCCAACAAATCCGCTTTCCAGTAAATAACGTACTTCTAGGGACATCTGCTGGTTTCGTGCTTGTTCATGAGTATCCTTCCTCTATTTTTTTCCTCAATCTGCTTACTGGTGCCAAAGTCGCCCTTTCTTTTTTGAACCCTTCATTTTTTTATGGAATAGCATGCCTTGGTCATGGCTCTAGCAATAATTCGGACATTGTGGGCACTGAGATCTTTTTATTAATTACCCATCAAGTAGTTTTAAATGCCCAAACGATAAAATTTCAATTTATCAGATTTCGACCACCTAATACTATCAAATACATCTCAATTATACTTCCTCAAGCAGCTGTGTTTGGGTACTACAAAGGAAGAATATTTGCATCAATTGGAGTAGATAAAGTCACTTGGGTTTATGACGCTCTAACTGGAACCAAGACAAGCATAGAGATACCGAATCCACGTACGTATGTTACGTTTGACTTCTTGATTGATGCAATGGGAGATCTGCTTGGGGTGGTGATGATATACGGCGACCAACATTCTCTTGGCGAATGTTTTCAAAATTTGTGGAAGTATCATTTTGAGGTGTATCGATTGGAGCATACAGATGATTTTGGTTGTTGCCAATGGTCTAAATTAAATGGGATTGGGGATCGAATTCTCTTCTTGCAGGATTATAAATATGGTTTTTGTTTGAGGGCCAATGATTTTAAGGGACTTAGAGGAAATTATATCTACTTCAAAAAGTTACATTGGTCTCATGGCCAAGGTTATTATACTGGTTGTTTTAGCCGGTATGACATGGAACGTGGGATTATAGAAGAGCTGGTCCTGAAAGCACCCGACGCCCTATGGTTTGTGCCGAGTTTATGCTAGCTTTTTTCATTTTCATTTTCATTTTCATTTTCATTTTATTATAATGTAATTAATTAAGTGTTCTTGCACTATTGTTTTTCAAATTGATCATGTAGATGACATAATAATTTTATATTAATTGTTTACTTGTTTCTACCATCCTTGGTGATACTTGTTGCAGTTTTGTACTATCTTTATCAACATTAATTTAATCAAAAGTACGAAACACTAGTGGAAATTTTTTCTTTGGTGATGCTGAATTATTCGCGATTTTTACGAAATTTTTCAGAATTATTTGCAAATTTTTCTCATAACAATTTTTTTGCTCACTTACAACAGTGAGATCTCTGATCTAGATTATTTCAAATTATTTCTGAATTATATTCAAATTATTTTCGAATCACGAAATTTTAATATCATCGAACTGAACTCAAATAATTCATTTGTCACTATAGGCATACG
The DNA here is from genome assembly GCA_033356055.1 of Carex pumila. Classification (NCBI taxonomy): domain Eukaryota; kingdom Viridiplantae; phylum Streptophyta; class Magnoliopsida; order Poales; family Cyperaceae; genus Carex; species Carex pumila. The sequence continues at coordinate 312,041 of JARJHM010000372.1, forward strand.
CATATAGCCGATCCTGAATGGAACTATCAAAGTACGGTCACTTTTTTAATACCCGACCCCTGATTCAATTTATTTGTTATTTATATTTTTTAGAGAATTTAATACCCGATCCTGT